>CP135566.1:10047366-10128064 GCA_032401905.1 Swietenia macrophylla
AATTATTAAAAATTTGTTTAAGCAAATTTAATAATAAAATATTATATCAATTGTAAATTTAATACGGATTTGGTACTAAATTTTCTTTACGAATACGAATACAAATTTAAAAGTATTCATCTCTCATTACATGCATATTTTATGTATTTTTTTACTATAAATAATATTTTAAAATCTTCTAGACTATTTTTCTCTTAGCCTAATTGATTTAAGCTTAATTAATGTTTAATATTGAACTAAATATTAGCATCGTTCTATTTTTAAAATGTTATTTATTTAAAAGATATATAAATAAATTAATAATTACAATAAATAAATATACACATAATATAATATCATTAATTATATAAACTATCTATATCATTTCCGGTGACAATCAACAAGCATACGATGTANTTTTTAAAATGTTATTTATCTAAAAAAATATATAAATAATTAATAATTACAATAAATAAATATACACACAATATAATATCATTAATTATATAAACTATCTATATCATCTACAGTGACAATCAACAAGCATACTATATAAATATTTATAAATTAGAATTTTTTCTAAACTTTTTTATTATTATAAATAAATGTTGAGATGTAATATATTTAATAATAAATGATTCAGACGTGTTTTTATATTTTAAATTTATATTATAAAATACAAATTTAATTAATACACAATGTGTGAATAATTTATTATTCACATATCCACTTCCAAGTTAAAGTTCTAAGTTAAAAATTTTTGTTTTTATTTTATATCATTTAAATAATAACATAATATATAGTCACATATTACAAAAATGTATAAATAAATAAATATTACCATTAATTATAAGAGTATGCTAGATATTCTAAATTGTAATCAAATACTATGAAAATGTTTCACAAATCCATCCTCAAAAGTATTGCTCATGCACTGGGTTACCATGATAAGCAGCAGCACTTCTAGGGACAAGTGCTTCCCTTTCAAAGTGCTTACAACTGATACTAATAAACAACATTTCATCCTTGAATGGAGTTAATCTTCCACCGCTGGCGGCGGCGACTGTAAAACCAATGTGTCGGGCGATTCTGATGTTGCCATGGCAGTAGCCAGTGCCGGAATATCATCAGGTCCATCTACAGATGGCTTAATCACTGCATAAAACAATACATTGTAGAAAATGGAGAAGATAAGTGACCGCAGTATATGTGAGGAAGGATCCTGAAATGTACACTGGATTTTCTGCTTCTTGATCTCTTGTAAGCTTCACATCTGCAGCTGCAATTAACCGAAAAAGATCCTGCATGTTCGGTTCTAATTGGCAGCTTGAAAAATGGATTCCACAGTCAGAAATGCAAATCTCACAACAAATACACCAAAAATTATTCTCATTCAGCCAGTGCTAATTAGTTCAATCGGTAAAATCTCTTGAAGTAGTACACAATGTCTAGGATTCAAACTTCGCTCACATCAAATTGAGAAGGAAGTTCAGACAAATTCAAAATCATAATCTTAGTTATCTATTACTACTGCTGCCAACACAAAATGTTAGGTTACTGTTTAATCTCAAGCTAATAAGTACGGGTTCGAATAATAATATTAAACTCTAATATGCTCCTTTCCGTGCAGGGTCAATACCTAATACGAGTAATCATATGCATCAAATTCCAAACAAACATCTTAACCCAAAATCTGGACCGATTTGAAAAAGACTCAAACAATAATATTAAACATAATCCGAAATCTATACTTATTAGGCAAAGACTAGAACAATAATATTAAACTCTAGCGGTCCTTGTATGCACGACCGATACTAAGACAAGAGAAAAATCACAACATATGCAAAAGAAACAAAAATGAATGTAAATCACAATGGAGAAATCTGAGCACAAGTCCTCTTGGTGAAATTGACTTTTAGGTTAAATTTTATAGCTTGTACTGAAAGTTTAAGCTAATAGATAAGCTCACTGTCAATAATATTAAATTCTAAAGCAAGAAACCCACATGGCACTTTCCAACAACCAAGATCGAACATTAAACCCCGTATCAATTGGTAAAGCATATAAAAAATAGAAATTAAGGCAAAATTTTGTGCTCCAAATTGCAACTAAAAATTAATGTCAAAATTGCAGAAGGGAGCAAATACAAATGATTAAATCAATCACACGGGAGAAAGAGAGATACCCTTCATTTTTGGAGGGCTGATTTGCTTTTTGGAGAGAGTTTGGAGCTGCTGGTCGAGCTCTTTCAAGGGCTTGTTTGGCTTCATCTGGGTCTATCTCAAACTTGTGTGAAACTTTCCCCACGGCGCGAACAATGAAAACTAAAGATAACGTAGATGAAGAAAGCAATTGAAAATTGGGTGTTTTGGGCTTGTTGGTGATCAGAGGCAAGTGTGGAAGAAGATGGGAGAGCATTTGAGAGTGTTTTTTGGCAACAAAACTACGCTCGGCCACTTAAACGGCTTTACGATAGTACCTGAATGGTCATTTTCGTCTTTCCACTGTTATAACCATCCATCTGAAGATTGGTGTTTGGCAATCGGTATAGGAGTAATCTTATTTGGAATATGCTAAACTTGCAATTTTTAAAAATTTGAGAAAGTTGAACGTTATGATTTGTGAACGGAGGTGTCAATTATGTCATTTCGGCTCAAAATATTTAAGTTTATCTACGTTTTGTGTTGGGTTTATATGTTGCCTATTTTTAATAGATTTCGTATAGTTTTGTTTAAATACAATTAATATTTTAAAAATTAACAAATCTTGAAAATATTTTAATTAATTACTCATAATTTTTATTAATTGAGATTCATGTGAATCTCGTATTGTATTAACTTATTATTTTTCATATTGTATCGTGTCAAATTGATTCTGACTTAATTCATTTAACACCTCTTATTATGTAATAGTTTCTTATTTTTTTATGTCGTGTCGTATTAATCTAATTCAATTGAACTTATTTAATGCTTTTTTTTTTGTAAATTAAATTATATTTTAATCTTAATTTTAATGAAATCTACTTCTAAACTTAAGATTTGATTATAATATATTGAATGTATTATTATATATTACTTTTATTTTTTTTTAATTTTTATGTTAAAATATTTTAACTTTTGTATAGCTTATTTCACGTGTTACATGTCATATTTTAAATTTTAGATTTTAGTATTTCAACTTTTACGTTGCTTCTTTTCAAAATTTATATTGGTGTTTTCAACTATTTTTCTTTTTTCTTTTTTTTGCAAAAATGTTTTAAATTTTATATTGTAAAAATATTTGACGCAACAACACACGCAATATGTTGTAGCCAAACTCTCAATTTTGACGTGAATAAGATTGGTTTTTAAAATATTTTGTTAAAAAAAAAAGCATAAATAAATATTTTGCTAATAATAATTAATTTTTTTAATTACATGCTATAATATTTGACATGAAGAGCTAAATATAGTGAGGTATTTTCTCATAAAATTAATATTTTATCATATAAACTCTGAAATTTTTAAAATTATTAACCTTTTTTTTAATATGCTTGACTTGATCAATAAAAAAAAATATTTTTAAACACGCGTTTTAAATTTACATATATTGAAAAGAAATTAAAGTTACATTTCCACGTTCAAATGTATATTTTTATTAATAAATTATTTATATAACAAGATAACATTATAAATTATATTAGTATATTATATGATAAGAAGGTGGAATGCACCTAATACTTAATTTTATAATATTTTTTATTATTTAAAATATTTTTATATCATAATAATTATATTATAAAATTTCAAAAACGTAAAAAAGTCGAAACTTTGTAACACATAAATTTTGAAGGTAATACTTATAAAATCTAATATAAAAATTAGAAAAATTAATAATTAGATTATTACAACTATTATTCCATAATCAAACCTCTTTTATATTAGATTTTAGAACCAATGGTGTGATTAATTTGTGGTCAACAAATTCCAGCTTAATTATTCAGAGGTGTTAGTACCACCCTTAAATTATGAGTTCCTTAATTTACTCTAATTTGATGACATGGCGTAACCTCATTGGTCCAAAAGGGTCAACACAAGTCACTAAACCATGTATAATTAATTAATTGTATGGGTTTGAACATCGTACTACAATGTTGTGCCTTTCTTTTTTTAAGGCTAAGCAAACCGCAAAAAGCTAGTGTGAAATTACTTTTTTGCCTTTGTTTTTTTACCCCTTGAGAAGGCAAGAACAAAAATCAACATCACAGAGAAGGCAGAAAAAAAAAAAAAAAAATTTGAGAGCGATGAAGAAATCAGGCGGAGCAGAGAAGAAGAGGGTGAGAAGATCATCAGCAGCAATACAAAACGGCACCAGAGATCCCAACTCCGACACCCCACCTGGGGTTTGTTTTCTCTCTGTTCGTTTCGTTTTATTGAGTGTTTTCACTGGCTGATCTGGGGATTCTTGATCGTATTTGTGTTTATACAAGTATTTAGTTAGTGGGGTATTTGCAAGGTTTGAGCCTTGGTTATTTTTTTTTTGTTGTTTTTGTATGTTCAAGATAGGTAGAGTGTGAAAATTTACTGTTTTGATCAATTTTTGTAGAATTTAGACGGTCGAACATTGTGAAGGTTATTAATTTTGTTGAAAATCATTAATGTTACCATGTTTGGAAAATTAGTATATCTGTCTATTGTGTGCGGGTATGGTGTTCTTTTTACTCTTTTTTTGCCCAAAATTTTAAAATAATTTTTGTTTTTTTAGGTTATGTTTGGGAAATGGAAAATGACAATACTCTTGTAATACGGCTAGTGTTACGCCCGAACAACAAATAGTGAATTTTTCCAGGTTTTTAGCAATTGGACAAATGATTTATGACAGAGAATGACTTGTCGAAAGAAGTAATTTTTCCCAAATATGTTAAACTCCTTTAGTGTTTGATTTTGATTGACTGTGTTTGTTTTATGTACGGATGCAAAATTGGATTCTTCACGGCCTGTTCCATAGAACTTTTTGAACAAGTTTGTTGTCTTCTTCAGTTTTTGGTGTCCTGCATTGTATCCAAGTTTTCTAGAGTAACCTTGTCACGAAAAGGGAGAATACAAGACATAAAAGGGTGAAAAATTTACTGGCTAGAAATACATGGCACATAGTTAAGAAGTCTCAATTGAAAGTGAAAGCTTAAATGCACCTGCCCACACCCTAATATTTCACTGCTTTGATAGTCAAACTCTTATCAAGTATCAATTTTTCTTTATACCTACCAAAGCTTCTCTATTTTGTTTATGACCCATTAGCCTACAGTGAATTTTTGTGAGATATCTTGAATTTCAAACTTGGGAGGAAATTATTAGAGACTGAAATTTTGATTTAGCTTATTTTTGGTTTTTAAGTACGATGACTTGCTGTGCCTTCCCATCTGTAATCTGATTATCGTATTGTTAATCATTGTTTATTAATAATTTAATTGGCGGTGTCTTCCATATTGCTTGATTTAGACTCGATTGTGAACTGTATCTGGCGAATTTCTAAGACATTTTCTCCTGCAATTTATTGATGCTAGCCAATATATATATTTTTGATTGTAGTATTATGGACTTTTTCTGTTTTGTTATTTTACCCTGCTTTCTAATTTTGTGTACGTATGTATTTTCTGTCTGTAGAAACAAGCTGCAAAGAAGGATGTTTTCCAGTTGTTTGCGGAGAAAGTGAGAGACCATAAGGAGTTGGAATCTAGGTGGGCAGTATTACAGGAAACACGAGTGGAATATTTTAGAGGTAAGGGTTTTGTAAGCTTTTTGAGAAATCATCCAGAGCTTAAAGAAATACTGGAATCGGATAACAATCTAGAAACTGAAGATGTTGCCAATGCTCTATTAAGAAAGAATCTTTTGGTGCGATGTGATCGTGTGGTGAAAACCGTTCGTCCGGGGAAAAAAAAGTTGTCTACGTGGCCTGCACATTTAGAGATCTTCCCTGTGAGTCATCGTAATTTCCATTTAGGATTAATATATTTGAAAATTATATATTGCTTTTACAATTAGGTGCTTGAGCATTGTCTCCTATTTTGCAAGAAAAAGAAAAAAAATGGTGCTTGGGTTAGTTGAACTTCTCATCGTGTACGATTCGTGATACCTTTTATTTATTTATTTATGCTTCCATTTTGTATTAGCATGTGGAAATGTTTACCTTTCAATTATTACTTTGAAGCGAGTATTGCTGACATGGACTAGAATCCGTGTCCCATGGTTTCTTGTTTGTGCTTTCTATTGTGATTTTTGGTTATGGAGAATAGAAGTATTGTTGGCCTTTTTAGTCATATAGCATGCTTAGAGCCTGAATTCTTCTCTGCCTGGAGGTTAGGAGATTTTAACGAGTGTTCCTCTTGCAGCTCAGTTAGAGTGATATGCTGGAGCTTCAAGTGAATAAATGGGATATGAACTTTTTCGTTAACATACTTATTGATTTGCATCTTTCATGAACTTTTTTTGGAAACACATTTTTCTTTGTCCCTACATAGCCTTGATTAGATGCCTTTTGATCTTCAATATTGCTTGCTTTATCTATAATCTATTTATGTGCTGCATCAAACAAGAACAATTGGGGATGATAAAGGAAAAGATAACTAAGTTCTTGAGTAGCTTCTACATTTATGCTTACTTTGGGGCTCATTCTAATATCATTTTCTTTGTCATTAAACTAATATTGTGACTGTTTACTGCAGGAGCAAGTGTTTTCTGACAATGATGCCTTTTTTGCTTGGACATTTGTCAAACGGCGGCCTCTGTGGCAAACACTTCTATCATTTTTCTGGCCTGTGTTGACTCTAGCAATTTGCCTATTTCCTGTTTATCCACATCGATGCAAACTATTAATACTTTATTCATGTGCTGGTGTCCTGCTGCTTATTCTCTCCTTACTTTTGTGTAAGCTCTACTGGCTCATTATTTGCTTTAATTTATTTATTTATTCTAATATTGTCTGGACCCTATTTGTATTGTTTATTAGCTTAATTGTGATTATCAATTTTGAACCATAAGAAACCAAGAGAATCCAGTTTTCGCTTATAAAAGCATGGTACTCTGAGTGTTTTCAAGCATTTTATGCGAGACTTTATTTTTTTGTTTTGTATTCTTTTGGTGCTTGATTGTTATAAATATGTTGACAGGTAATCATAATCATTGCTTGTCTTTGTTTATTCAATATTCTTCTTATTTGGTCATAAATTTGCAGTGAGAGCTACAATATTTGGTGTTGTATGGATTCTTCTTGGAAAGCGCATTTGGTTCTTCCCTAACATCCTTGCTGAGGAAGCAACGCTAAGTGAGTTATTCCGTTTCTGGCCAAAGAAAGATGAAGAGGAAAGACCAAAGTGGACAGCGAGACTTTTCTATGCCGTAGTAGCTGTACTGGTCATATTGTTGCTGAGGCACCATGCACCTGATGAGGCTGCTAGAGCCAGGTTAGTCCTCTTCTCCTACAAAACAATGCTGATAAAATGTGAAGTCATTTGAGTTTATCAAAAGACAAAAATTGAGCGGAAATCTTGAATATTGGTGCTTGGGTCTATTTCTGGTTATATTATAGCTTTTAAACGGGGTTACTTTTTTTTCCTTCCTTTTCTCTTCCTTGAATAGATGGTTAGCTAGCTGGTGGTGGATAAAATCTTCACATTTAAAATTATTCTTATATTTTTCTATTTAATCTTCTTAATGGTGTCCACTTAGTGGGATCTGCAATGTGCTGCAGTGTCCTTCAGCACTTGAGAACTTGCTCCATCTTTCTATATCCCCATGCAATATAACGAGGAACTCAGCCTCCATCTTTTGGGTAGCATGGTAAAACTGAGTTCCACATCAAGCTCAGAGTCCATGAGAACTATGAAACATTGTGCTAGTTTCAGCAAAATGTGTGGATAGTCGAATTTAAGACCTCTTACTTCTTGTGTGGAGACCCATATGCCTTTGATAACTATATACTGGTGCTTGTCATGCGTCAGTATGAAATGCTAAGTTTACTCTGGCAGGTATCAAAAGCGGATGTCAAACATAATCGACGATGTAATCGAATGGTCTCCAAGGTTGGCCCTGTCTGGGATGATGGAGAAGCAGCAAAATGTGTCCAATGCTACAGAGGGCAACAACAATTTCTCAGATGGGAGCAAATCGAATTCAGAGAATATAATTTCCCCAGATGCTGGTGCAGATACCAGAGACTTAGAAGAGAATAATCAACATCAACATCAACATCGGAATGATATATGACTGAAAACTCTAGCAGATGCATTATATTAGTCGTTTCACTTTTCCTTTGGAGTTTTTGCCTTAATTTTGAGTGTAAAACCGTTTACTATGACAATAAAACAAAGCAGTTGGGTTCTAAATGTGTGCCTTCTTGACAGAATTTTAGAAAATTGATTATATTCGATAATCCATTTATTTTCTGCATATCCTTCTGATGGAAGAAGATGTCAGGAAGCCCTTCAGAGCTTGTAAAATCCTCCAGTGATCTATGGGGGTCACCGATAAGGTTTATTTGTATAATTTAACATGAGCGGTGGCCTAACCTCACCAATTGATATGTATAAAATCATCCATTGTCTATAAGATCTACGATTTGCAACATATCCATGATTTCAATCCTGAGACAGTAGAAAAGTAATCAGAAGCTGATAATTTGAACACTGAAAATCTTGAAAAGACTTCGGTGTGTTTCCGACCCTTTCAAATTACCACCATGACATGGTTTTTACTAAACTGCTGTTTGATTGTTTTAAAGTTTTTCCTCAGACTATTCCAACTAAAGAGTTTATCCAACATTAACTGTACATAGAACCAAGGGAAGAATGATGCTATAAGGGCATTCATTTCTTCTTCCCATTCACCCACAATCCATACAAAAACAACAAAGCCAAGAATGATTTGCCGCCTGGCAATGAATTTGCCTAAAGTGGTCACAAGGAAAACCAAGAAACTACCCCTTCTATATATCATCAATGGGCCTACATCCACTGTATTCAGCACCCACCTCACCGACAGAGGGTTCACTGAATAGCGAGAGGCCTCTGTGACGACTGGTTTGAAGATATGCTTCCCCATTGCTGGCCTGAACAGTCTCCATCTTCATCTCTATTGCTCAAGTGCGAAGCATACGTTGATGCTTGCAAGTCACTGTGATTCTGGTAGAAACCACTTTCATTTACGTGATTGTAAGCTTCACGTGTGCTGTGTGCTTGTGAACCCCTTGCATCTTGTTGACTGGCAGAAGAATTCCAGGTTTCAGTAGTGTCTGAGCGCAAGGGTTCAGATCCTGATGAACTACCAGACTGAGATGAGTGGTTCGGCCTTGAACCTCTGCCTCTCTCTTCACCAGTTCCCTTGGAATCATCACTATCAATTTTCTTCGCAAAGCGACCTCCAGTGCCCCTTGGCCTTCTCATAGCATGCTGATGCCGAGACTCATGAAGATAGGGCTGCAGAACGTGAAAAGTAAATAATATATCATGCGCCCAATTAAGCAGTCAAATATTGGAAAACTATTTCAAACAAATGTATGCTTTGGAAAATGCTACTTCATATTATCTACTGTAAAGTCAATATGACCAAATAAATTGAAACAAACGAATACCAATCTTTTATATTTACCTTTCTAACTTTTGTCAGCTTCCTCTCTACCTCTGCTTTGGCACGAGCCTGTCTTCGCCTCAGAATGCCCGTGTATTGTTTGGCATTCACAAAAACTGGTTCCTGTGCCACCTCAAGGGGCAAAGGCATTCTAGCATGAGGCATTCCAACAAGTTGAGGATAACCCTGATCATTGCAAGGATTTATATGACAGAAGGTACAGGTTTTGACTATCAAAAAGATAGAGATATAAAAAAAGTTATAACCAAATCTTGTTAATTAAGAAATTCTAAATCATCAATTCAGAAAAGGGAAGGCAATAAAGAGGTTCTAGATCCACATTAACAGGAGGACAAAAGGAAAAGCAATCCTCTAAAAAAGGACCAGAAGCTGATCATCTCTGGCTCAAAGCACAACTCCAACATGCTTTCAAGAAACCGGTATTTTTTTGTTGCTTCACAGTTGCACATTGTGCAACTTGCAAAGTCAACACTTATTGTCACCTTCTAATCACGTTGTTTGCATAATTTAGATGATTTATCAAGAGATATCATCTCTCCAATGTTCAAAAGAGTTAAACAGACCTGAAGTATGGAACTTTTTTTCTTTTTTCCAATTAAAAGAATTGAAGATGGAGATACATGCACATATCTAATTCACCTAAAAATACATAATTTTGCAAACCATACACTGTATGCAACTTCTTGCTAAAACTGCAATTTGATTACTGAGATTATACAGACCCAAAACATTCACAATTTTTGACTTCCAAAGAAAATTAAAATGCATTTTCAAACCAATGGTTTTTGTTAAAAAAGAAAGAAAGAAAAATGAAAACATATGCTAAGATTTTCAGCTAACAAATTCACATACCATTGGTTGATGTCCATAAGTTGCCACCATCCCCCCATGATATGGATCCTGATATGGACTTGATGCACAAGCCTGCCAAAAAGCAGCAAGAAAACCAGGAGTCCCTTCTGTCCCAAACATAAGTACTAGTTCTTTAATTTTACATAACAATGTTCAGTCTCAATCAATAATCAGAACATAAAGCTTTCATTATAAAATTAAAAAAGGAGATAGCACCTACAATTGAGTGGCCCACAAGTTCAAGCTGTGGAGGCTGTGTGAAGCATTCGCCACGCATTGGCGGCATAGCTGATGCACCTTGCTGCATGTTTTGGTTCTCTTGTCCACACTTTAGAACTGAAATGTTAAACAAGATTTCAACCAGTATCCTAAACAATAACTTTAATGCTTCTACTTGGACAAAAGTCATTACAACAGGGACCAGAACTGAAAGTACCCATAGTGAAAATAAACTATCAGGCTGCCAGCAGACACAAAATATAAGATTACTAGTAAGATTAAACAAAATCGAAAAGCGAACAAACAAGGAAAGCCTGACTCATAATTCTAGCTAAGAGCAAAATTGACCTGCAGCTACAAATTGAACCAGACAGCTTCTTGGGGTTGGAAATAGAACTGATATGATTGAACAAGTGGTGGGGAAGTAGGAAGAAAGTAGAATACACATAAACCCAGAGCACTTGAAGCTTGACAAATATTCTCTCTCAGCATCTTCCAAAGACCAAATGTCAAAACCTTATTTATAGCCTCACGCATCTCACCATGCATGCTGCAGTGATGGCTCTGAAAATCTTCTGTAAATTGCATCTTAGATGATATGTCACATCACTTCTCATAGCCTATGGCACAAGGTTACTTAATGATGAAGTACTTCTGGGCTAAGCAAGTGAGCTAGTAGATTAAAAGTTGCCATAAAACAGCGGAGAAGCACAATAAGGAAACTAATACATTATTCAGAGTCCATCATTGCAGCATTACTTAAAATTGGACAAGATACATGGTGTGCAATGTGACCAATAGTGATTTACAAACCTGTTTAGAAATTCAAAATTGCAATCAATGGCTATGGATCCTTTTGAAATCTTCTGACTGATGCTAATACAGTTTACAAATGATCAGGAAATTTCCAGATGCCAAGAAACTGCTGCAACTCATACAGAACAAAAGAACTGCTTTTGATTCAACTATAAGGAAATGGGACAAATAGAACACCTATGATTTCAAAAATCTGTGGTTCCATTTGTATTTGAATAAAGCTTTAGTGAATCAATAGAGCTGCACTCTGATGGCATGAAAGGTTCAAATTTCAATCTCAACATATGTGTATTCACATAACATTAAAGATAGCATGCTAAATTAATCGTCATTGCTAAAACCAACAAACAACTTTGTGGCATTTTCCATAGATTTTGTGATTGTTGATCTTCTATGCCTTGCATAATCTTGATGATGGACCAATTTCAAGATGACACAGTCTACAATATGAAAGTAGTAAATGTATAAAACTTCCCCATTTTCTTTCAAGCAGCTACTTATACCATTAATCATTGTTTCAAAATGATTTATTTCAAGTACCCGTCCGTGAAGAAGCAGTAGCTTGTGATCCTTTGTTAGCATCACAACCTTCCTCATTCACTCTACCGTTAGACATTGATTCATCATCATTTGACTCTGAACCATTTGGGCACTCCAATGAAGATGAATTAGATACATTTCCCCCAGCCACAGCAGGTGAGACACTTTTATATCCAACATCACACCGCCAAGGTTGTTCAGAATAAACTACAGCCGAAGCTACGCAATGTGAATCTGGTTCCAATAGATTTGAACTTTCAGTCTTAGACCGCATGCCTTCAAATTTCCTTCAAAGAACTGTCAATCACTTACTGCCAGACCATACAAATACACGAGCACCAAGTTAGAAAACCTTCAAAAAAGAAGCACGCTATGGTCAATGGTCACAGGGAGAACCTTGTAGACATAAGTACGTTATAAAATGAAGTGCACGAACCTAATCACGTTCATACAAATATGTAGGCTGGACATTCCTCTCATGTTCTCTTTCTTTTTTCTTCATAAGACTATCATTATAATGGGGAAAAACAAAGTCTACCATTCACCAGATAATAAGAACGCCCTTGTAAAAGAATATTACATGTGCTGTATTTAGTGGCTACACAAACCTACTCCATCACAAAATAACCCAAAAATTGTAATCAAGCTATCTTTAATTGTCAAAAACATGTAGTAAATTACAATAATAACAATATATCATGAATCACACTCTAGCTTTCTTATAACTCACAAAGAGTGCGAGAATGAACTCCATAAAGCTTAATAAAAACATCATGAAAGATTTTGTTCTTCCACTGTAGAATTTGAACCAAATCTTTCGGCAATAGACTCCATCAATTTTCTTAATTTCTTATACCCCATTTCCCCTCAAACCAAACAGATAGAGAAACGTCAAAACATAGGAACCCTAAGCAACAAACCATATAATATAAATCAAGGTTAGATCATGTAATTCCCAACTTAATCAGATAACCTCAAAATTCTTCATTTTTGTTTTTAAATTTGTCCTCTTAGCCACTTATACTAAGTCATACACTCACATCAAACTCAATAAATAAGAAATTCTCAACTTTCTCTCATTTTCAGAGCGACCAAACAGAATTCAATCGACAGAACCCAAAACTAAACGCAAACCAAAACACAATTCCTAAAACTTCGAAACTAACAATATAACATAACATGCAAAGCATCAATCACAAATAGTTCAACGTAAAACAGTTAAATAAAAAAAAAACCATAACCAAATAAATCAAAATTGATATAGGCACTTACCTGCTGTCAATTGAGAAGAATCAGATACGAAAACAGAAACAAAAACCCTAAATCCTGAGGCTTTAAAGCTTATCCGAGAAAGAGAGAGATAGACTTTTTGAGAGAATTCGAAAACGAAAGTCAGTCTTGTTTCTCTTTTGCCATTATCCGATAATTATTACTTTTATTATCACATTATTTATTTATTTAATTTTTTGTTTCTCTATTTAAATTCAGAGAGGAACTGGGCTACGATTTCGTCACTCGATGTTTCTGTCCTCGTAGGTTCACTGACAGGGAGTTCTGACACGGTCACATTTGGGTTACTTGCTTGTCCGGTTTTTATTGTGTTTTTTTATTTTCTTTTAACTACTCTAAACAAAATAAAAAAATAATTATTTATTTATTTTAACCGTACTATAATAAATTCTATTGTTTACAATCAGATTTAAAATAAATTAGTTCAATTTCATAAAACAAAAATTTATATAACCAATGATTTAATAATTTTAATTAATAGAAAGTTGAAAAAATAATTTTAATAAATTGTATTTTTAATCACACTCATTTTGAAATTGATATTTATTTTTAAAATTATTTTTTTATAAAATTTCAATGATATCATACTAAAATTTTTTTACACAACATATATAATTTAGAATGAATAATTAAATAATAATAATAACAGTAATAATTCATTAAATATCATTGAGAATGGGTTGTCATATAATTAATTAAAAAATAATTTTAAATTAAATCTTATCATATATTATAAAAATAAATATTTGGTAAGAATGAGAACCGGCAAAAGCAGGTTCCCGGTTGCGGCGAGCGCGAATCAGACTTTGTGCAAGTCTTTAAGTCTACAACCTGGGTGACGTTATCATAGAGCTCGAACAGAACGTGCAAGGGAATTAATAAAACAAAAATTGGAGGCCCACGTGACACGCACTTGACGGGCAAAATACGGGGAACGCGTGGTTCGAAAGCGGGTTACGAGGATTACAAGTAAGTGAACCAAGTTGTATGACAGCCAACGAACACGCGGCTTGGCGCTTGGCCGTCAAATTAGAAAATGAAAAGACTGTGTCATGTAGTGATGGAAATATCACCACCCTCCAAATTATTCATAAGAATATGGGCCAAATCGTCATTGGGCTAGCCCGACCCACTTAGCACCCATATAAGTAAGCCCATGAATGCCGCATGGGCCCATATAATCGGCAGGCTTAATTAATTTGGATTAACAGCATTCATCACACTATGGTTTGCTTACTAACCAGAATCAAAATCCAAAACTAGAATTAAAATTAATATTGTAGTAACTTGCTAAAATAAAGGTTAAAATAAGAATAAAATTAGTAGACCTCACGTAATAGGAATGAGAATTTGATTCATAAGAAAAAGTTTAAAAATAGAATTTCCATTTCTAAAATTAACTATTTTTCTCTCACTTTATAATTTAATATTTCATTTTGTTCCTCATTTTAATTAAAAATATAAAAATTAAAAATTAATTATAAAAATTAAAAATAATTAGTATTATTTTTATTCATATTTTTATAGTTATTATTAACAAAATTATTATTATTATAATTATTTATTAATAAAAAATAATTTCTTGAATAATAATAATCATAATTATTATAATTAAATAATAATAATAATGATGATAAAAATTCACTGAAGATATTTTAATAAATTAAAATAATTTTTTAATTTCAATTCTATTTTTTACAATTGAAGTGAACAATTTGTTGTGATTCTTATTACTCATTCTAATTTCAGCATATTTCGATTTTAACTCATTTTGATTTTAGCCTATTTTGATTATAAATTAATAAACGCACCATAAGTGTGTGTTTATTGACCTGAAATTAAAATTTAAACTTTAAAATTGAAATAAATCTAATATTTACTTGCTAAAATAATGATGAGAATGAGAATCAAATATATGACACCCACACACTCCGAATGAAAATTTGATTTTCAAAAGAGATTAGGAATGGTAAGATTTTCATTACTGGGATTATTTATTTTACACTTACTCAAATGATAAATTACCAATTTTATTTTTATTTTTTTAAAAAAATATAAAAGTAAAAATAATAAAATTTCTATTTTATCCTTAATTTCTTTCTTATTAATAAAATTATTTAAACTTACAAAAAATATAATAATTAGTATTATTTTATTAATATTTTTATAATAATAATTATTATAATTTATTATTAATAAAAATAATTTTTAAATAATAATAATCATTATTATTATAATATAACAATAAAAATAAAGATAAAAATTAATTAATGACATTTTAGTATTTTAAAATAAATTTTCTATTCTAATTTCTATTTCCATTCCGATTTCTACAATTGAAGTAAACAACTTATTTTTACTCATATTTCTTATTTCAATTCTAACTTACTTTGATTCTGGCTCATTTTGATTACAAATTAATAAATACACCACAAGTAGTGTACTTATATCCGTGTAAGCTCATGATAAATTTTTAACGCTAATATACAATGATGTAATATTAAAAATTAAAAAAAATAAAAGAAAATTCATGCGGCATGCATAATTGCCCGCCATTTAATTATATAACTAGATTAATTTGATTACAGACATTAGTCGTTAAACACAAGTGAGTGTTTATCAAACGCCGGTTTATTTGTTATACGTGCTTTTAAGATAAAATAAGACATATACAATATCATTCATCGACAAACCGAACATGCAAATCACAAACAAACAAACAAAAGGAAAGAAAGAAAGAAGAGTTGGTAGTTGAATATATAAAGTAAGAAGAAAGTTTGATCAATGAGAATATTATTAAAAGAATTATTAAAGCAGCAGATTGATCGAATATTGAATAATAATCCTGAAGCAGTCTAAAGATGTACAGAAATTGCTTTTATAAAACATATACGTACATAGAAGCATACCTTGGCCAGCTTCTAGCTTAGCTTTGCTTTGCTTTGTTTTGTTCATCTTTGTTTTGCTTTGCTTTGCTTTGCTTTGTGCATGGGCATGGGCAAAGCAAAGTTTCAGACAAAAGCTGTCAATTATTTTTCCAGAAAGATCTTTAATCTGTTGTTGGGTCTGAATCTGATCGATCAATCAACCAAATGATCGTCTTTGTACTACAGTAAAAAGCAAATAATGTTGGCAATATTTTTCTGGTTTTTCGAAGGGAAAAAAGAGCTTCTATGGTATTATGTATTATCAGAATTTTGTTAAGGGCTTTCCATTGTTAACCAGAGAGATAGCTAGCTTTCTTGCAACGTAAAATATGGAGAATAATGGTGTGTGAAAATAAATTAATTTAAAGCAACTCTCGCTATATATTCATTGCAAAATATTAGAATTTTGTTCTATTATTATTTGAGTGCTTATCTTCTTAAAATCCGTTAATAATAATACAATCCATCAATTTTTTTCTTATATTTTTCATATTTTTATGAGAATTCTTGATCAATGCATTGTATTTTAGTTGTTTTAAAAAATATATAAAATATGATTCGAATGTAATAATTTGAATACGTAATAAAAAACTTAACTAGTTGTAATGTTATAATTATTGTATTCTTATTGTGGATTTACGATATGTTATAATAATCAAGTTTTTAAATTTTGATTAAAAGATTTTGTGATTTACATTTGTATTTGACATCGTATTTTGACTGTAATTTTTAAATAAAAAATAATAATAATTGTAATATATTGAATATTCAAAATAAAAAAAGAAGCAAAGGAAAAAGAAATCTCTATGGCAGCCTATCAAGATACCATATGTGTTATCCAAATTGGAAAAGAAAGATCCACAAAGCAAATTAGGCTTTATACAATATAAAAATGAGAACAAAAATACATTCTAAAAAATTAAATCAAAGAGTAACTTTAGTTATAAATGATCACTTTATTAAAATACCTCAAGAGTAATTAATTTGAGAGAATATACTTCACAGGTAATGTTAATTGAGTCTTAATCCTGATTAATTATCTCTAATACCCAAAAAGCAAAATTGATAAAGCAAAAGATAAAGGATCTTAGATTGTGCTTTTTGATCCATCTTCCCTTTTTGAATATGTCAAATTTATAGTTAGATACTTAAGCCATGGTTTTACCTTTATTTGATTGCATTAAAATTGATTTAGTATTTTTGAATTTTTAAACTTCTTAATCGATATTAATTAGTTTAGTTAATAATTTTTTTTTTGAAATAACACAAAAAAAATTAGAGTTTGAATCTCACTCACATTAGAATTAAAAATTAATTTAACTTGTATATTTTTAATATTTAAAAACAAAATGAAATTGGAAATTTGATGCATTATTTCCATGAATCCAATATATATATATATATATATATATATATATATAACTTTTCTCTATGCAACTTTCCCTAAGTGTTATGCTTTGAAATAATTGGAGATGAATGTCTTTGAACTTAAAGGCCAATAAGCAGCAATATTTTTAGGTATCAACCCACCTCTTACCTCCAAGGAGATTGTGTTGCCCATAAATCCAACATAATGGGATCATATTTTCATTGCTTTAACACCACTTCTCTTTTACCAAAACCTAGGATCCTTCCTTATTTAGTCTCTTCAATTTCCGCCCAAACCAAATAATATATCGTACCCTATTCAAGTCCAATACCATTTTAATATTAATTATTGTAATTTTTGCTTTTTATGCATACTCATATTCAAGTTAATTATATATTTTTAAAGACGTAATAAATTATTTATATTTTTAAATATTAAAATTTTGATATATATTCATATTTGAAAAATAATAATTATGAATATTTTTTAAAATTAATAAAATAAAAATATTATAATACATAATTTTATTTTTAAAATACTAGCACCGTGTTCATAACATATCAAAGCTCGAGAAATCATAATTAAAGAAAAAAAATATTAGACTGAATTATAAACAATATTTTATTTATTTAATATAATATTATTCAATCATGTTTATTTCAAATCTTCGACTCCATTATTACAAGGAAAAAAAAGTTTTTGAGTTGTCCATCGTATATAAATGCTCATGGGCTAAACTCTAGTTCTTGAAATTAAAAGCTCAAATATTAACATTGAGGATTTGTGCAAAAATACAAGATCAAAAAAGAAAAACTCAAGTAGTTTTGACTTAATCAAAAGAAGTAATTAAAAAATGTTTGGAAAAGAGCTACTAATATTGGGGCAACCTCGGATTCTAGAACAAGTTGTTGATTAAGGTGAATTAAGTATATAAATCAAAATTTAATTAATTAATCAAAAGTAAATTCATAATTGGAATTGAGAAAGGAAAATCTACCAACTTTAGTCAGGAGCCATAGCTAGACACTTGACAGACATCAATCCACATGCATTATTAATAATCAATTAATTAGAGGACAATTTCATTTCCTCATTCCAATGCTTTTTCTCTCATGAACAAGAACAACAACCCACATGCAGTAATCAGATTATTAATTAATGAGTTGTTTAGTTAGTTAATTAATTAATTTACTGTATCTGACTCTCTTTCTTATACACACACACGTACAAGAATTAGCATATTTTATGTTAACTTTTATATAAACAAATCTTCACGGATTAGCTTGAATCTATTTGGTCTCGAATTGGCTGTAAAAATTAAAATAAAAGATATATCTATTTGTTTAATCAAACTTTAATGATCAATAATTAACAAATTAGATTACTTAAAAAGGTGTAATTAATGTTGCTAATTTCGAACAATTAACCATCAATATTGATTATTTTAATGCTATGCCATTTTTTTTTTAAAAAATATAGTAAATTCATATGTTATAGAGGAAGATATTATTTTTTTTCTTAAAAACAATATGCTCGGCCATAACTAAATTCATATGTTATAGAGTGCCGAAATCATTACCTAAAAATTATTATTGTGATATTGTTAATACGATGTAAAATTTAAATTTGATGTTAAGTTGTACAACAATAATATATATGTCAAATTTAAAATTTTATGATTATTACATACGTTTAGAGAGGGAGAGAGTTATGAATGATGATGATGATACATACATGAATAAATAGTGCTAGACAAAGAAGGGCCAAAGTACTGTGACCAAGGGATTTTCTCATAAAGGAGAAAGAAAGAAAGAAAGAAAGAAAGAAAGAAAGAAAGGGCATCTCATCATTTAAAGAGGGACAAGAATGAATGAATGAATCAAAGCAAAAGTTCCATCAACATATTCCTTGCACACACCCACACCCACACACAGAGTATATGCAATTATTTTATTTGTAAAAGTAAGTTGTATATTAATAGAAGATGAATGATGAGACATAGACAGACAGATAAATAGATAGATAAGATAGATATTCCAAGATAAAGCAATTATTCCATTATTTGCTTACTCTCCCACTCATGTTTTAATTTGCTTGTCTTTTATTTTTATTTTTATTTTTTTAATTAATCGTATGAATATGATTACAACATGTATATCATTGAAGGAAAATGACCAACATTCATTCATTATAAAAAGGTTAATTTTGGCTCTCCCCTCATCTCCTTTTCATTTACACACATCAATCATTATTTGGTATTATTTCGTAGCTATGTGAATTTTAAAGAACAAAAATCTTAAAATATGTGAAATAATGTTATATCATTCATCAAACACTTACTTCGTTACTAATATAAATAAGTTATATAAAAAATAAATAAATATATATATATAATTATTTTACATTTATTTGATAAGTTTTTACAAAAAAAATTTAGCATAAATAAAAAATAAATATTATAAATTACATAAAGAAAAGAGGTCTAGCTTACACATATCTTTAACAATAATTATAAAAGATAATGAGAAAACATAATTGAAAAAAATTAATTAAAAGGACAACTTTAATAAATAGTTCATTCATTTCATCCTTTCATTAGGGTTGCCCCAAAATTAATATGAATCACAAATATATGTAAATAATCACTAATATAAATAGTTAATAATAATAATAATTATTATTATTATAAAAGACTAAAGAGCAATAAATAATAATGATAATAAAAAAGAAAGTATTTGTCTAGAGATTCCACAAATGGTGAGTGTGAGAATGATGGTGATGATGAGAACCCGCACGAGTCATTTCATAGGATTCTCATACTCATGTTGGCCTCTGCTCAGACACTCTCACACCCACATTCTGACTGACCCCATTATCTCTCTCTCTTTTACACCTCTTAAAATAATAATTGAAATTATAACATCCAGGTCCCCGTTTTTTAAACTATTATTAAAAAAAAAATTCAACCAACTACTCTTTAATTCGATACGAACTAATTTAAACCCTAAATTTCTTATATCACTTCAAAAGATTTTACTTAATTTATTAGCACCCCTAACAATTTGAGTGTTATATATGTTAAATTTAAGAAAGAAAGTGTGCTGGTATGAACTTTTTTTGAATAAAAAAATTTATAGTTTTAGAGTCACAATCGAAGAAGTTCTTAAGCCTGGATGTAGCAAAAATATGGAAAACCCTAGCCTCAAAGTTATATTATATCATAACATTCACACTAATAATTAACTTTAGCAAACACCAAAAGTGGAATATGGGGAAGACCAGAACTTTTGTGGAAGTATTTTATGGATTCAATCTATTCAAGAAGTGTGAATTGAAGACCTTACTGTTTTCACTTTCACTTCTACATCGCAATCAAAGGGTTGCATGCATGAAGAAGATCAACTATTTAGTGGCCCCATGATGTTTGAAATTCTAGCCATTAATCGAGGCTAGTTGATTTAATTTTTCTTTCCCAATTTATGATTAGTGGGTTGTTGAAGATACCCACAACAACAAAGAAGAAAAAAAGACCATAGATAATTGGACTTGTTGGAATCTATGAAGGTTAAGGTGGACATATATTTAACTATTTGTCCATGAAACTTTGTTCATAAGGCTTAGCCAAATGAAGTGAAACAAAAAGGACAAGGGGAAAGGAGAGAAGAAGAGATAAATGCTTTCCTTTGTCACATTCTCATTAATTTGACTTGATAACAAACATAAGATGGTATATTATACAAGCCAAAATCACACACTCACAAGCCTCAAATCAACCCAAAGATTACATTAATTGCACTCTCCAAATTTCAAAAGTCTGCCAAAGAAAGAAAAAAGAAAAGAAATATTAAAGGGCAATAAGGCTATACCTAAAATAATATTGAAAACCCAACTATAATTAGCAAATAAAAAGGAAATATGAGATAGCAAGAGCTAACAATCATCTCAATAATATTCTTAAAGTGATTCATTCATCACTCAAAAGCCAATCAAATTTCACACTACACTTCCCCATCATCAAATAGGAAGAACACGGACTGGAATGATAATTAATTAGAAGATAATTATTATAGAGATCACCTCTTAAAACTATCGAAGGATCTTTATAATATCTGCATTTATATGATGATCACACTGAGATATCTCGAAGAGCAAAGAAGAAGAGCTCTAAATCAGGGGGAGCAAAGAAAGCAATAGGAGTTCTTTGCAATGAGCAATTTGGAACTGCTCTTTGCTTCTTTGGCGCTGGAGGGCATGTCACAATTTCTGGTATTCGAAACCTCTCAGCTTTTGGTGTTGAGCAGCCGGAATTACTTGTAGACATATGGTCAGTACTCTCAAAATCTGAGGTTGTTGTTGAAGAAGTAGATGGCAGCAGATCCTCCGTCATTTCTGCTTTCTGAACATTATTATTGGGCTGTTGTTTCACTTGCTGCCCATGTTGCTGCTGCTTCCGCTGCTTCTTGTATTGGGTTCTTCTTGGTCTTCTTGTTTTTGTTGCAGGTGTTGTACCACTCGTTGCTGTTGCTCTTCTTCTTGTACCAGATCGAGCCATATGATCGAAGAGAGTGAAAGCTGATAAAAATTTCTGGTCGATAAGAAGTTGAAAGTACACTAACTATGTATATAGTACCAAAAACTGGCCTGAAACAAACTGAAAACTTTACCAAATTTAGGTGAAAACTGATAAAAAAACACAAAATATTAGTACTGAAAAAAGAAAAAGAAAAAAAACCTAGTAGTGGTAGTACTTTAAAGCTAATAAATTTGACTGAAAAGATAATCAAAAAGCTTCAAGTGACCAACTCTCTTTAGAAACAAAAACTTTTCAAGCTCACAGAGAATTACTTCTCGAAAGACTCAGAGAGATTATTACTCTTTCAAGGAAAAAAACCGATAGCCAGAACTTTTTTACACATACCCAGAAGAGATCATCAAGAGTGTGTGCTAAATTATCAACCAGACCTAACCAAAAAAAAAAAAAAGAGGAACTAATATGATCTATGTTGATCAAAAGATTATCGAACCAACAATAGAAGTAAGACCCTGAGCTCGAAGGAATAAGAAAGAAAGAAACTTAGCAAATTTCTACACTGAGAACCTTGAAAAAGAAAGAAACCCAGTTCGGTACAAGGACTGACAAGTCTAAAATCAAAAACCCTAAGGACGACCGACGCAGAAGGGGGAGGGAAGTAAGGAAGCAAGAAGAGAGAGAGGAAGAGATTTAACCTTCTTGTGTTATATTCAGGGGTTTTATATTTGATTAGAGATAATCAGGGCAGGTGTGCCCGCTGCCCGGCAGCACTAATCAAGCAATACTCAACCACAGAGTGAGAGAGGGGAGTTTCAAATTTTGTGCATCTGGGGATTATCGACTAGGAATAATTTTTGGCAGGCTTGCACTCTGCCAGTGAAAAATTTTGTATTGAGATTTTTTTTCCTTGTATTTTTTTTAATTACTGAATTTCAATCTCTTATTAGATTTGGAAAGTAAGATAGCTAAAACAATTTAGCTTCCTTTAGAGACTTAAAATTGATTTGATTGAATCATATACTATTTTGGTAAAGTTGTGATCTTCATAAATTAAGTAATGGATCCAAATTCTATGCAAAATGAAACCAAAGCTAGGTAAACTAAAAATTTGGTCAATTTTAATTGTAGACTATTGATGAAAAAGAAAATTTTACAATAAAATTTATGTAACTTAAGATACAAGTGATAATTTAAATGATCATATCTTATTATGTTTATAGTAGGACTACGAGTCATGTAAAAAATTGCCACCCTCTAATATGGGATTACATTACATAAATTTGGAATAAAGGGTCTGCCACATGCACAACCAACAGTTAATAGTTAAGATTTTCATGATTCCTTTTACCCAATTTTTATACATTAAACTTTGGTTCAAAATTATATTTTAAAACTGGGTTAGAAATGGACAAAAATAGTTGAGTGAATGGGCAGTGTTAGTTTGTCTGAAAGCCTAAATCTTAGCTTCATTGGCAGAGCAGGTCAGAGATTTTTACTTTTATTATTATATAAATGATTCCTCTCTTTGACATTTTGTTTAAACATGTGGCAGGTCTGTTTCAGGGGATGCTAAACATGAGTTTTCAACTGTATGCACACGTGGGCTCATTTATCCACAACTAGACAATAACATGCCATACCTGATTATTAAAAAATATATATTTATATATTGAATTGAGGTTCAATGGATTAACGTGACATGAGTCTATATCTGTCTGGAGCTTGATCTGATACAAATTCAATTATCCATGTTCAATTTCAATCTTTGTTTTTATCTGTCTCTGTCTTGTTTGGATCAACAATAGGTTTGATTTCAAAGCTTTTGAACATAATAAGACATGAACATCTTTTCCTAGAGCTTAGCTACTATAAATATGCTTGATAGATATCACTTATATTTGACACACTTTCAAAAACATCCAAAGTTTAATGGCTGAAGGTTACATAACTATGTACGCAAATATCAGTATTCGCAAATTATAAGGTAATACTCAAATATCACAGCAGCTAATTTCACATTTTGATCTATTAATTCTTTGATTTTTATTTTATCTTTGGCTTTTAAAAATGAACCATTCAAAAAGTTGCATGAAAAGGATTCTAAAATCCATGAAGAGTTATTTCACCAAGGACCACTCACCAGACTGCAGCAAGAAAGCACATGAATGATACAGAGATTAAGAGTTAATTGTTTGTCGTGAAAGCTAAGAATGCTTCTTGAGCTTCTAAATGCAGTTATTGAAGTTAATAAATTAATATTTGAATTAAGCGTTACGAAGTTTCAAAACCAGCAGCATTCCAAGACAATTCTATTTTTTCATTGGATATGATGACATTAATAGCAAATTGAGCTTAAAATCTTGCCTGAACTTGATAAAATACTGTAAACTATGGCATTAATAAGCTATGAAATTTAGCAGACTCCTGAAAACTCACCGAATCCTAAGAAAGTTGAGATAAGGTCCCAAGAGTTAACGCATAATCTTAATATCAATATGGGAGTTTAATAAAGCAAGATTCTGTAACAATTTCTGGCAAATAAAAATAGGCTTTTGTAGTTACTGCAAGTCTATGACCAAGGGGGGAAAAAAAGAAAATGCTACAAGAAATTAATTTCATTGGAGTGTTTAGAGAGACTACAGACCGGTACTAGATTTTCATACAGAAATATCAAAGAGAACAAACACAAATAACAAATGTGCCACCACATAATTTTAGGTCTATCATCGCATACAGTCAACAAATGTGTCAAACCAAATTCAGATCAAGTGAAGAGGATCACAACAAAGAAAGCTAGCAAACTAAATGCTAAAATAGATGTACACTCTAAGTACATATAAACTGTAAAAGGAAACAACTCTTAGAAAAAAGGTCATCCTATGGCTGACTTGAAAAGGCTAGAAAAACAAAATTCCAACAACAAAATGATGTGATAGATCACAAGAAGTAAGAATAGTAGGTAAAAGAAAAGGTAATCAAGAAACAATCACCGTCCTCTGGACAATGCTTCATCCATCTCCTCATGTGATGAAGGAAACAACTCTATATACCGACTCCCAAGTGTCATCCTATCTTTGGCCATAGCTGCCTTAGAATCTTCTGCATTAGCAAACTCTACAAATGCTTCGCCAGTTGGCCTCCCCTCTGAATTTATCGTAATATGCATTGAATCCTCTGACAACACAAAATCTTTAAAGAAATCCATTATATCATCCTTGCCCGCTGAAAATGGCAACCCCCTCAACCTCAGTATCCCCGTCTGTACAGCTGAATCCTTCCCCTCGTCATGAGATTTAGCCCTAGGAATACTCCTGTGAGGCGAACCACCACGAGCATCTGAAAATTCATTTGCTATTGCCTTATAATATTCTTGCCTCTTACTTCTGAAAACCTCAACATATCTCCTTCCCATGTTCTGTCTATTCCTTTGAAGGGCAAAATCAACTTGAAGAGGATACCCAAAAACACAAAAAGCTTCCCCAGTAAATTTGTTGTTCTTATGGACAAAAAGAACATCAACAATGTCAAGACCATGGAAAAACTCAACCACGTCAATTTCTGTGCAATCAAAAGGAAGACCACGAATTCGGACAACTGGGAAAGGTGGAGGTTGGTTAACATATCCATAAGGTGGTGGATTGTACATAAAACTTGAACTTGGGGGAGTTCCATAGAATGAAGGTCCCTGATCAATCAACCGCTGACGCTTTGCACCCATCTCATGCCCATCAGCACCATCACCAAATGTGCTGCAGTTACAAAAATCATCAAAGCCACAGAAGAACAACTAGTTAATAATTAATGAACTAGCTACATAGAAAAAATTTAGATTTAGGTATAAACTTTACTCAGAAGAAGGGGGAAAAATGGCTTCCCTTTAATTCATATTAACTTGTGTGTGATAATGTTGGTCCCAAAATCCAAATAAAGATTTTTGATATATCATTTCAAGAAGTTAAATTCAGTCAGTCTCAATAAACTAGTTTTCACATATCACTTGCAAAATTAATTAAGGCAACCAAGAATACAATTAGAAAGCTCAAGGAGAAGTAGCAGGTAAATATCTGATGAAGACTCTGAGTGGGTGAAACAAGTGTAAATCGTCACTGAATAACCTTCTTTCCCTCCATAACATTCATTAAATGGCATCCCCAACCTCGCCAATCTTTATGTTCCTTACCTCCCTTTTGCCTTATAAAAACTCTTTATAGGGGACAATGAAACATCTTAAGGGTTAGGCAATCAGCTTATACCAATGACACTTGGCAAACTTACATTGCTACAATTTAAAATTACTCCAAACTCTTTATTATTTACAAGATGGGAATGGTTGTTATTATTTCCAGCTATGACTTATTGAATATAGCTAATAGAACCTACTGCTGGAGAGCAGGGTTGGTGGATTAGACTGAGTAATACTAAATTTGTCCAATTTTAGTCCAGCTGAACATTAAATTGCTCATAGCTTGAACCTGAAGGTTGCTCCTACAATTTTTGAAATTAGTTGTACAAGTGTGCATGCTGTGGAAGTTGCAACATGAAATTGACGCCACACTAGCTTATGCAAAGTAGTTCCAAGAGTTGGTTGGTTGGACTGGAGAAATCAGAGGTTGGGCTTGAGCATACTGAATTTGCTCAAGTTTCATTTAACTTAACATCAGGCCATTACTAACTCCACCATTAATAAAGTAGGATGCTTGAACCTGTATACTAGTTTATGAGTGTGTGCGTTCTGAGATGAAACTGCCACATACTCATCCAAGCATGTGATGGGAGACATAAATAAAAATATTATTGGAAAATGGTTGTTCTGGAAAAATGCTTGTTAGGTTGTATCTAAGACCAACTATTACATAAAAAGGAATTAGATTCGGCCCTCCTCTCTTTAATAGTATATTATCCTGAAACTATGGGGGTGATCTGCACACATTTTCCATAAATCATTTGAGGACTACTAACTACCCAACAAGGTTGATGTCCAGCAAATCTAAACTAAGAATTACTAGAGTCATCTAAGCTGCCTTAAAATTCATTCCATATAAGATGAACCATTCAATGATCTTTTAAAGAAAAATTTACACAAAAGGAAGCATTCTTTTCCGTGCATCAGTTTGAATAAACCTTCTTGAGAATACCAAGGGCAAGACAACAACAACAACAAAAAAGAAAAAACACTTAAAACGTTTTTGGAAGATGTATTCAATGTGGAGGGCCTTTATGTAATCAACTATTCATTACATTGCAAACAAACACTCATCCCTTCATGTCTCCAGTTCTCCCCCACCGCAAAATAAGCATGTTTACAACTCCACAAAGAAACACTACCTAAAGTGCAGTAACCAGAACTATTTTCTTTTAATAAGAAAAACTGGCCTACAAGATAAAACATCACTTTTAAGGTTCCCAAGGGAGCACTGGAAAATTGAAGGGCAGGGGATGATCATCTTAATATATTTCTTAAATTTTTGTTCCTTCGACAATAAAAACTTACCACTTCTTTCTCGAACAATAAAATCATTAAAATTAAACAAAACCCTACTTGTTTTCTTTTTCAATCACAGACTGTCCATTACTGGAAAGGCAAATAAGAAACAGATTAAATACCGTAAAGCACACAGACAGACAAACAAATGTAGCGTTCGGGGTACACCACCAAGATAACGAACAATTCCTTTTTCCTCCAGTTTTCAAAGTTCTTCGAGATTGAAACGACGTGACCCACAAGAACAAATTTAAAACAAAAAAACAGAACCGGGTTCTGAGTAATCTAAATTAACGAGTAAAAGCACAACGTAAGAAACAAATTCAATCATAATTCCTATATTTAATCCCAAAAATTACAAAAATAAAAAAGTGGGCATCACGTAGAAACCGTAATAAACAACGCAGCTGGGAGATTCTTTGAAAAAAAGAAAAGAAAAGAAAACGAACATATAATCATAATGCTAACAGAAGTAAAAAGAGAGGAATTAAAACCAACAGATTACAATAAGCGTGATAAAGGAATTAGAGGAAAAAATCTCTTACCCTCTGTAGAACATTCTCGAAAATTTCCAGTTCCGCGCCGATCAAAAATCAAAATGTTATCTTTCTAATTCTTCGAACTCCAGCTCCCTCCGCAAACGAAACAATGAATGATGATGCTGGCTAGAACATACACATAATCACCTATTTTCACTAAACGACATCGTTTCTTTTTACCTTTTCTTATTTTTTTTCCACCTTTCTTTGACAAAATGTATTTTACATAATATTTATTATTGTAATAAATATCTTTAAAATATTATAAATTAAATAAATTAGAAAGTGTTATTAACAACTTTTTTTAATTAAATATTGAATTAGAGTATCCTTGTTTAGTGTTGAAGGGCTTTTAATTTAACATTTTATTAAACTTAATTTAGAATTATTTAGTACAAAATATAATTTTTTTTTTAAATGTGAAATAAATATTCTTTATTAATATAATACATAAGTGTTAGTTTCAAAACCGACTTCAATCCAACGGTTCATTTTTTTTTTTGACATAATACTCTTACATCAGTTTATATAAAAATTTGTATTTATAATAAATATAAAATATATTTAATGTGTTTACTTCTCGTATTAATTACTTATAATTTTATGTTTATTTTTTAATTTTTTTTATATTTTATATTTTAAATTTTAAATTTTAAATTTTACGTTAAAGATCGTAAGAGAAATGAGATGAATTTAAGCTACATGTGCACGGTATAATTATATACAATTTACAGAATAATATATATATATATATATATATATATTTTGGTTTGAATCAGCTGGGACAAAAAATAATCTAAGACAAGCTGGTTGACATTAAAACATTAATTAGCTTAGACCAACAGTAGAAGAACAAAGACAAAAACAACTAGTTGCATAATAAGATTGCAGCATCCATCCATTACCCAATCTTCTCTGTGTTTGTATCATCTGAGGGCCATATCACAGTTTCCATGAGACGTTCGCGCATCAACTCCAAGTTCTCATCAGAAATCTCTTTGTATATTTGAGCATGATCACATTTCTACATCAAAAAATGACACACAAGTAAGGACAATGATTGGTTCTGATTGCTCTTGTTCGTGATTTTCATACGTTATGGCAAAATTAAGGTGATACTGAAATGATTTTGGATACCTTAACCCATTTTCCATACAAGTGAAGACGCGTTACCATTACTCTTTCAGCAAGTTCTTGTCTTTCCTAGACACCCATATGATCATTGTAGCATAAGAACCGTAAATTTTGAAGAGATTTTTAAGAAAGGAGAAATCAGAAACTTAAAAAATCTTACAAGTTTTGGTTAGTTACCGAGAACTTTTAACCTTACCACAACAAAGCCAGATAGTTATAATATCAGCCTTTGCAGAGAGGAGGTTGAGTTGTTCCCAGGTCTCAGAAAGTTGAAAATAAGAAGCTCTTTCTGTTTATACATTTTCTGAATATTTAGCACAAATATGAGAGGAAAGATTTCTGAAAACTACCTTCCCAAGAATACGGATGAAACGCTTGCCATCTCCGGGCTTATTTGTTGCAACAAAACTGTGAAAATAAGGAATATAGCAGAAGTAAATAAAACAGCAATTAATTATCACAGTAATTTTTTTCCGCAAATTGTTGCATTTTTCTCTCTTTTATTGGGGTGCAGGCAGGTTTCCCCCTCACCCCCTTGCCTTGTATGGACTGTGACCCCCCTCTAGGCTCCCCCTCTGGGGAAGACTGGTAAGTGCGTTCCCCTGAACCCACTCAACTTACAGTTAACAACTCTATATGCAAGGTTTAAACTGATTCATGAAAAAGTAAATTATGCCACATAAACTGGATCAAAAGTACTAATCTTTCATTACATATGATTTTCATTGTTTTAGAGAAAGGAAAAGAAAATCCTAGCAGAATTAAAGGTCCCACTTACTCATAAAACCATCTATATTGCGTAGGATTCATCTCATAGAGCTGGCTAAGAACTGTCCTAACAGCTTTATATGTGAAATAGTTTAGAATTTGCTGCACACAGAAATTCTCCGTCAATGAAATATACATAAAAAATTACTTCAAATCAACATAGAAAATCTATTATGAAATAAGCGGAATGAACACCAAAGCAGACATTTGGAGAACACATTGTTTATTTGGTTGGAAAAAGATCTGATTAGTTATTTTTCAACATAATGTGCACTGATTATTTCATGACTTGCGCAATTGCTTGGTTTACTATAGACCTACATTTAGATTATGTGGAAACGTAAAGAGCAATTAACATGTAAGGCTTAAAAATGTTAAAGTTCCTTGCACTTCAAGGTGCCAGTAAGCTTCACAACAAGAGACTCAATTCTCAACTTAATGCAATCTTTTCCCTATTAAGATTTGAAAAGACACGCAAGAGAGCGAAGACAACCTTCAGCTGGCTAAAATGATCAAAGAAAAGGATCTAAAGTTCCAGAAATTTTTTACTTCATTCATCCTGTCAAGAGAGCTGTATGGGTTATGACTAACAGGAATTAAAAGAATAGCAGAGCTGTAACCCAGTATTTATAAATGCATACTGCACTTCTTAACATTAAGTTATGCCTTTGATACAGACAAATGTCATAATTCACTACCGATACACAGAGACCTTCTTCTACTTCCCAAAAATGTCAGTAATGGATGCGCTTTCACTGTTTTCATTTCGGAAGAAACTGCTTTCCATTTCATAATGCTAGCAGATATGTTCTCGAATCTTGAATTCTTAGAATTAAACACTCGTGTTAGCTAACCAAACAGTTTTTCTAAAAGCAAGCACCTAAACATTTACATAAGAAATCATATTTTATTTCATGACATAAAACCAATCAGTAATAATCAATTTTCAAGCTGTATTTTCATTTCTCACCGTCTTAACATCTTCAAAACTATCTTCATACTGCCCTCCAAGTTCACTGCTAATCACAAACCTCCGATCTCTTCGCTGCTGCTTCCTAGAACTCCGATTAACCGCATTCAAAATCACCTTCGACGAAACCCTCCAATCCTGCCATGAATTCACAAACGAACTCCCCAATTCCAGTGACTTTCCCGTAGCACTTCTATTCAACTTCTTTCTCTTCACTGAATTCCTCTGCAACGCCAACTCTCCGCCGCCTTTCACGGTGCTCGGCAGCGCATCCAAGCACAAATACTGACCGGCATGTGAGTCCATCACCGATGAACCCACCACAGACAAAGCTCCCGCCATTTCTTTCTTTCACAGCTACCAAACTTCAACAATATGAACAAAAAACCAATTTTTTTCCCCTTTTCCGGATTTTGGCAAGTGAATTTACAGAAAATAAACTATACCCACCAAAGAATAAGTAGAAAAACCAAGTTGGTATTCGAGAAAATTGGAGTTCAACAATTGTGGTCAAAGAAATGGAGCTGCTTTACTTGGAGAATTTGGAAAGTGTTTGTGTGCAGGGAAAATTAAGTGTGAAAAATGTTTTGATTTCTCTCTCTTTTTGCAATGAAATGAATGTGCACCAGACAAAAAGTTGAGGTGGGAGATTGTCCAAGACTGAAAATCAAATTTGGCTTGGCTTAGTTTGTCGTTGATTTGAATTCTGCTCCCTAGAGTTTTAACCACCTGTTCTTGGACTGTTGCTCCAATTTCGTAGCTGTTTGGACACGTGGAAGGGAATTTGGTGTTATGTGAACGTGCTCACATTTTAATAGTGTCGAACCAATGTCTCCTTGTAAAGTGTTTCCGACTTGTACTACTTGCCGTTGAAATTTGCATTTCCATTCCCACTCGCACTTTCGGATCGCCCGTCCCACATTCCCAATTTTGTTCCCTTCAAGTGGTGGAATTAGCCATGGTACGTACGTAAAACTAATGCATCTCAAACGCATAAATAAATTTAAAATGATTTTTATACAATTTAAAATAAAAATATTAAAATATATAAAATAAATAATAAATATTACTTAAAATAAATAATAAAAAATTTAAAATACATCAAAAATTTTAAAATATATAATAAATAATATTTAAAATATAAATACAATACTTAAAATAATGTTAAAAATTTTTTAAAAATAAATATAAAAATACATATATGTAATACAATCAACCCATAAGTGATACATGTACAAAATTTTTTCCTTTTTCGATTATGAAACATACATTTGTGCTGACTAAAATTATTTAGTTAACTATTAAAATTTTATCACTAAAAAAGAAAGATATTCATTGAATGTAAGCAATATTACCACAATCATACATCAAGGACTAACATTAAATTTTCCCACAATTTTGCACATAAAAAATCAATAAAAAAAAGAAATACAGATCAAATTACTATTTTATAAAATATTTAAAACTTTAATTAATGATCAATGCTTTATAGTACAAATGATCATCCACCAAGAGTATTGTACACTTCAATTAAGTGCTAAGTTGAAAAAAAAAAAAAAAAAGAAGAAGATAATATTACTTGGGTAAAGTTATTTTAATTCGTAGTTTGATTGATATGCACGCGCTTTTCAAATGCGTGGGAAGTGTTAGATTCTTGTAGCTTTAGAATCATGAAGAAGAGACAATAGATTCCATAACTTGCAAGCCACAGAGTACAAATTCCCCTGTAGCTTACCTAACGGAACGTCACCGACCGTTATATTCCCACTACAAGTCACCCCGTGAATCAAGTGCTTCGAATCCACATCACTTTCTTTTTTCTCTAAGCGCATGTACGAAGAGGACACATACTCGTCTAGGGTAACTCTTCCCAAACTAAATAAAATAATAAATATTACCCATAATATATATATATATATATATATATATATATATATATATATATATATCACTCATTGGTTTCAGCTCTCATTTATATTTGAAATGCCTCGTATCAGTCATAAAACCGGGCTAGATAATCAAGCTCAGAGGGATCTATCTTCTCTCACAGATGACAGGAAATAAAATTAGTTCATCAATTTATGGCACTTCAGTGCAAAACAAATCAAGCTTCTGCAAAAACTGATGGATGATATGGCAACGCCGGCCGATTAGCGTCTCTATAACAACAGTAGGATAGATTGAAGCTGCATTCTTGGACAGTTGATATACAAGTTACATGGTACAATAATACAGTAAATATCACTGCAAGGATCTGATAGGTACAAAAATTGGACACGAATGCATTATTTATGTGTGTATCAACGACAGAGCAAGATTTACAGAGGAAAACCTGGTCAGTAGTAGCCACAACAAAAGAAAGCTCTCTCGCACTGCTCTGACTGCAAAAAACTGAAACCAATGTGTTGGGGCCTGTGAAAAAAGAAAAAGAAGAAGAAGAAGAAGAAGAGCAATGCAGAAAAAGAAATTTTATTAGTTATTGGAAATTCCTTCCTTTGGAGCACTTTCAAGCAAAATTAACTTCAAATGTCAACAGAGGAAGGAGTTGTTATTGTTGGTTTCTGGCATCTTTGTCAAATGAAGTAAAATGCTGGGGAGAAAGGGAATGATAATCCAGTACAATAATTTGTACAACCTATTTGAACATATGAAAAGTGTGCTTCCAATCACACTCTTTCATATGCCACTTAAGCAAACTATTCTTAAGTATCTCTTATTCCCATATTTATCGCCCGTAATTTTTTCTTTATTTTTTTTTAGCAAATCTATATGAAATGAAGCTACAACAAGAAAAGGAAAGAAAAACTTGGTTTTGACTGTAATAATGGTGAATTAGTTCCTATTACTTTAATGAAGCTGTTATAAACTTGAGTAAAGCGTACCATGCTGTTAGCCTCCATAGAAAAGCTGGACAATATCTTACAAGCAAGGTGAAGACCAAAAATCCAAAAACTGCATTTAGTATCATTTCTCTTTGCTTTGGTTCAGGAAAATCAAAGAAGATCATGTTGTCATCCAAAGTTGTAAATTGTCCGAGTGCTGTTCTGACACGAAGCTGTACCAAATAAAAAGAACTAGATATCATTTGGCAGAAAAAAAAATAACAACAGAAGAAATCCAAATAGGGGGGTAGAATTAATGAATTTGACATCCAGGCAGGGATCATTCACCACTTTCTTTATTTGAGAAACTAAGCCAGCATCATGTGGTTTCATGATCCTACCTACCAGGACTTGACGAACATGTGAGATTTACTACAGCCCACATAGTAGCAGTGCGCAATCGGCTGTCATTAATTTGCAAAAAGTTAATTATATAAGACAGGGTCCTATTCTCTGCACATGGAAGGAGTTGGTTCATTACTACTTCCTTATGATGCTCTTTCCCAGAAGCCACATTGCAGAGCACATACATTCCCTGCATGATGAGGATTTTAGGTACACAATTTAGGTAAAACATTTGAAAAACCCACCCACTCCCACCCCATTTTATCTCATTTGTCTCCGCACAAGACTACTGTTACACATGCCCTTTAAACTCTGCAGATTGTGTAATTTGACCCAATTGACAAACCATCATTTGATTAACGAGCTGCCCAATTTCATTTACCTGGTTTTCTAATTATCCAATTAGAAAATCCTTGCAATACAACGTCGGAATCCATACCCACTTTCCAACCGAATTATAGCACTTATGTTCATGATCATGTATCATCTACACTTTACTATACATAAAGTTTCAAATATATAATTACCTATATACTTTACCCTGTAGTACAAAACACACGATTCTTCACTAAATATATAAACAAATAGGATAAAACATATGATTTGACAAATTGAACTACTTGCATTTACTGTGTAGTTACGGTTTTGTTATGTGTATACATTTCAATGCATTCATCCATAAAGAATACACAATGTAAACTCAAAGTTAACAGGGAATACCTTCCCATGAACAAAAAACAAATAAATACAGAGGTTTTATGAGGCAAAGTTTCAAATTTCAAACCTTCTATTTGAATCATAAATTTTAAATTTTTATGGACAGCTTCATGTAATAATTTAACGACTTCTTTAGAGATAAAAAAACGGAGATCAACAATCCTTATTTGTAAAGAATATAATTTCTCTTTCAAAACTGTCAAAATCGAAGCATGCAAGTCATGTAGCATAGATGCAGAGTTACCTCTTTTTTTTTTTGAACAAATGACCGCTCTATCTTGACATAGTTATTTACAGGAAATGCCATTCTAGAATTATATGCATGTTATAATTGGCCAAATTTTTGAGCCCTGAAAAAATATGGCAGTCTTGGGGGAAAAAAATGAACTTCGAGTTAGAAGGACCGTAAAATATAACTGCTTCACAAATATGTCATTGTTCTACCATCACAAAAATGAAATATACTCTTTGCAATCTATAAAGACACACCTTATAGAACTTCCCACTTTTTTATACAAGGTATTCTATCAACACAATGGCAATCAGAAATATTTCTCAGACTTCCTACCAAGAACCTGTATCCCAATTTCGGCTTTAGATGCACTCCATAATTGTCTCACAACAGCATCAAACATAATACCATCTTCAGCAAACATATAATCAACAGAACTTATACATCCGACTACAAGATTGTGTACGAGGACCAAAGCTTGCTCTTGGACAACATGTTCAGGGTCTGCATGGTAAAAGCAATAGCACAGTGATTTTCATTTAAAAGTGCAGTATCACCACAGATAAAAGGAATGAAGGCCACAAGTAAATTATTATCATTACCACAAATAAGACTTGCTAGTAAGGATGCAGTGAGCTCTAAAAATAACCCTTCTTTACAGTTGTTTTCTGCTAGGAACATCAAATTCCTCAAAGCCCACAAAGCATTTAACCCGATAGTTGCATCCATTGATTTCAACAACTGAACAAGCTGTTTTACACCTCCACAAAGTATAAACATAGACCTACAAGTCGTAAAATCAACCACTATGTTGCCAATAACACCAAGAACTGCAACCTGGTAACAGAGCATTGCTAAAATCATCTTTCCAAAGAGGATAAAAGAATCAAACCAACTCCAACAACTTATTAAGAGGCAAGCCTAAACACCAGCCACTGGCCAGAAATGTTCATAACTCCAAAAAAGTGTGATTCTGTTCACTGCATTTGTAACATCGAGCAAATCCAAAACAATTTCATCACAGTTCAAAATACAACCAAATCAAAGTCTTTAGAAGTTAGACTGATCTAAGACTGTGCTCAAATCAATTGTATTCAGCATTGGACTTTGTTATTACCAGCTCTATCTGAAGATGTAAGAGTTCATGTGAGGGCAGATAACTTTTTGACTACTCGGGGAAAAATAAAATGTAATGATGTGAATTTTTTGACCGTCTTGGCCAGTCAAACCTATTAGATTATATGTCCCATGACTTTCAAAAAAACATAATAGTAACAACGAAGTTGCAACCAAACTTGGTAGTTTGTTTGCAGATACCGCTGACGTAGCCAAGTTACTTCCTAAATTCAACAAGGTTGATAGGCAGTTTTACAAATAAACTTTTCTAAAAAGGAGAATAAATAAGTGCAAACCTGGACAGAAGTAGGAGGGTCATCTAAAAGCCGAACCAAGGGAATAAAAATTGTTTCATTCATAAAATAACCTGCACACAGATTCTGAAAGAACTCTATCAGCAAGACTATGTTTAAACTCAAAATTCTTGTACTACAAAACAGAAGATTCGTAATGCAAACCTTGATTGACCGAGATACACTTCTTAAGCAGATGCAAGCAGCACTATGTACATCAGAACTGTTGCAAGTTAATGCATCGACTACCAAGTTCGGTACCTATTTCGGATGAGGAAAAGTGGAAGTTGTGTATCAGTTGAAGTTCTATACATGTACGAATGTTGAATGCCTAATACCAATATGATTTATTTCACTACATTAAGTCAATCGTAACAATATCTTTGTCCCTCCATATTTCAAGATAATTTAGCATTAATACTGATAATTACGATTTTTTAATGCAGTACTAAATCATAAGAATTAACTTAACTGCTCATTCCATGTTTTTGTTAAAACACGCCTGTGGAGAGTAGACACTTTCTTCAATTTTTTGTTTTTAAATAAGAAAAAAGGACAACTACACCAATATAACCAGATTTACAATAAGGCAGACAAGTTCCCCAGAAAAGTTAGGAACAACTTGAAGGAGAAGAATACACAAGGAGATCCTTACATTTGTACACTAAATAACTCCAAAAGTTAAAAATCTATAAAAACACTGTCCTCCTGATTTAAAGAAATGTACAAAATTTAACCCAAAACCTTTTCCCATTAAGAATGGATGAAAAAAAATGAAGTATCCTGAAAACTTTAGAGCTAAGAGGCCAAAAGCGAAGCTGGTAGACAGAAAAATTTGAAGGTAGAGGTTAAAGAGAAAATAACAAGGAAAATTAATAATCAAGCAACTCAGTAACTAAAAAGTTATACAACATGACATTACTAAAATCAAGTCACAAAATTAGGTATGCTCCTGATGATACATTAAATCGAAATGACCAAATCACCATATAATGTAGGGGATGTAAGGAACCTCTTTTCAAGTTGTTGTAAAGTTTATCAATACCGTTAACCTCAAGTGCTAGTTTCTGCATATCCTCCTTTTGTGCTATTAAACCAGAAAAAGTAATGGAAGCTTCATCCCCAACTTGACCAAGATCATCAAGAAGCTCGAGTAGAGTATTTATCAGTTTGCTTTTGATTGCTGCATCTTGCAGATAGCAAGGGGAGGTGTTTCTTATGACAATCAAGCACAAGGAAGGAAGCAATCTTGTCCTGGCAAACCTATCCTTCACTAAATCAACTATACAACTCAGAGCTCCTCCACTTTCATGTCCTACAAACTTTACAACCAAGTTAGGATTGTTTTTGAAAATTGTTGCCAGAGACTGTAATCTAAAGTCTCTCAGACTAAGAGAACCTCCAAGAAGGCTAGTAAGCTTCTTCAAAACCCCTGCATCAAACCGTAACTTCTGCTCTGCACTTGTATTACATGAATGAGAAATAATACATGCACCAAGCCCACTAACATTTTCATTCTCATTATTCAGCAAAGAAAGAAGAAATTTCATGTTTTTCTCAAGAAGAAAATCATGCTTTGGAGCCAATTTTGATTGATAAATTTGTAAGCAAACTAATATATACACACAACGAAAATACAAAAAAAATTTGTTTGCTTTCCAAGATCTTTGTGATAAACCCTAGTGTTACATATGTATATAAATATAATGCAAAAAATTTGTACATACTTCTATATTAAACGATTTGTTAAACTACAAACACAGATTAAATGACTCTGCATTTCTATGGCATCTACACGATCGAGAATAATCTTAGAGTACTAGCCCCTGTATTCTTGAGTGTTGATTATTTTGTATATATTTTTTTAAAAAGTAAACATGTAAAATAAACTCTAGGCATACACTACAAAACAAAAATATTATATATATTTATAATGCTCTTTTAGAATTTTAGTTTAAACTTAAATCATTAGGTTGGAATTTCTTTTAAAACTCAATTTTTTTAGTAAAATATGCACTAAAAAAATTTATTTCAATTTTTATATTATGAGTTTAGTTAAATTAAATACTCAAATAGCTCAACGAATCCTAAATACATCTAAAATTTTTCATATATATATATATATATAAATTTATTTTTATGAATTAACGTCACTATTATTTCTGATTTTAATATACGACCCAATAGATTCTCGTAATGTTGGCAGTAATACTAAAATTTAATTTTAGTGTAACAAATAATAAGCAGTATCTAACAACACATCATGACTATTCAAGTGACGAAAATATTAGTGGTTTAACATCACCTAATCTGTGACCAATGTTACCATATAATTCAATTTTTTTATCCTAAATATCTTATTGAGCGCGAAGTATGAAATGTATCACCTTTGTATCGTTCAATTTTATATTTTTTTGATATCTCGAGTAAATTTATTCTATCAAATGAAGTCAACATCACATATCGACTAATTCTTAGCATGACCATACATTTTTATTGTCTCACTCAATCAAAAGACTTAAAATATTATTTTTATTATATAGAAGAGATAAATCTTATTTTGATCACATACATCCCTCTACATAAACTATGATATATTTGACTATTTTCTTTATAATTTATCTCGTTACAAATAACGTTTAAAAATATAAAAAATGTCATTCTTAATGTCGAAAACAATGGTGACCTCAAATTTAAGGATCACATACACCATTGTCATTATGAAAATTGCTTATAACACTTATATAATGATCTATATAACGTTTTCATAATAGGTTAGTCTAATATATTAGTTCACTAACTTGTATCTATGTGTTGACTTGATACCTTATACCATAACACATATATGTTGTAATCAATCACTACACATACTAGTCTCTATATATTATTATTACCTTATTCATAATAATACTTGACTAGGGACATTCAAGAATAGTATTTAACTAATTGAACCTACTATTTTAAAAATATTATTACATTTATTAAACACACAGATATGTAATAATGAAATAACAAATGATATATATATATATATATATATATGTATATACACACACACACACACTATATAAATCGTCAATGTCATGATACATAAGAAATAAATATACTAAATATCTAAAAAATACTATTGAATTTAGGACATATTCCAACAAAATCATCTCAAGGGATTGAGTGCCTGCATCCACTGCCCGAAGAACCAAAAAAGACATATATGATTCACTTATATATATAAGGTACACCAAGAGGGTCAGTTTTGCGATTAATTTATGCAGAAGCATGAGTAAAACAAAAGTGATGAGCAATGTTACCTAAAGGCAGTTTGTTCCAAATTTTGGTATAGGAAAAAGGTATGGACCTTTGCCACATACATGACACGATAGGGTAGGCTTGGTTAGCTCACTTTTTAGAGTGCATAATCACTTGCACTTTGGTATGACACGTGTACATGCATGTGTGTGATTTTACCATATTCTTGTAATTTTTTTTTTATTTTTTATAAATTTGACCTATTACATAATACAAGCATTGCCTTACAGATCAAAATGGAAAGCAAATAATCCATTAGATAAAATTTGATGAATGTGTTAAACAAGAATCTAAGTTGGCATTCTGGAAATGTCTCATCTCCTCTATTACCAACATAGGGGTTGGGATTCTAGAGAATTCTTTTTTTTATTTCATTTTTTGTTTAAGGTATAAATTTCACTTATATATGCTATGATCATAGATTTCAATTTGATGATTGATGAAAAAATTAGAGTAGAGAAACTGACCTCAACAAAATATGCAAACAAACATAACAGCCATAAAATAACACGATATTTTACATGGTTAACCAACCTAAGTAAAATCATTAAGAAATTCAAAAAGTTTATGGATGTATCAAGAATATGGAAGTTTCCCATCCCAACCAGAAAACATTTAAATAGAACAAAAAAAAATGCAAAAAACAAAATTCTCTCATCAATTATGACACCATAAAATAAAACTCTCAACAAGATTTGCATCAGTACTGCCCATTTACTTCAACCATCAATAATCACCCATTAACTCCAACAACATAATTGACAACAATCACTAGTAGCAAACATGCTCACCAGAAACCACAAAAATTGCCACAAGAACCGCACAAAGGTATCCCTGAAAAAATGCATACATCTCATGTGCTCAACATTATTTTGAGAACAATTCGACCTAACTTATGCTCACACTTTCAATATTACAACTCGTCTGCTCGTCACGATAACCATGTGACTTTTATGACTACATTCTACTAGAGTAGTGGCGAGCCAGTAGTTGAGGAAGACCGCCAGTTAAGGCCACCTCCCTAAGATGTTATCATATTGTAGCCCACAAGTTTTTGCAGAATCTAGCAAAAGTCCTCATTTTCCAACTGGGTACACACATACAAGGATTCCAGGGTGGTAAAAGAAAATTAATAGTTGAAGAGCATAAACAATCTCTTCTTTCATTCAACACCCTCCTAAATATCACAATATGCAGGAAATTGTAATTCCTTTCGAACACTTGCTGTAAATTGAAGGTCAAAAGAGCCAAAAATTTATCAATTCCACATATTATTAGTCAACATGATGTTTCTCCCATTCTTTCAAATTAAATATTATTTTCAATCTGTAGTAAAATAAAATAATTCATGAAAATATTTAAAATTTCCGCCAATTTGAAGAATAATTCGGGAAAAAAAGTAACAATAAAGCAGAAAAAAACATTGAGGATTTAAAATTTACCTTCTTATCTGGAAACTAGAGGAGCCACGACAAATTAGGAAACGCGCCGGCGTCCAACACGGCTTGCACGCCGGCGTCGAAGCCACAAGCGAAGCTCCCAAGCACTGCAGCGGACTGCACAACTATATTTTTATTAACATTATCGTGATCAATATCGTTGAACATCCGATACGGTGGATAGGATTGAGGCGACGGCGGGGACGTCGCCGAGTTTGAGGAAGAAAGGCTTCTTAGTGCGGTTGCCGACGATTTGGTTCTTGAGTTCTCGTAAGGCCTTGAGCTTGACGTCTTGGTCGGCGGACGTTAGGCGGTGAAGGATAGTACTGGTGGCGGTGGCAGCAGCGGTGGTGGTTGGCATGGTGGTTAACGGCGGCGACCTCCACAACGTCAGGTGCTGGTCCTAGAGGGAGACAGATAAATAAGGCAAGTTAGAGAGAGAAAAAGATTTTGTAGCGAATAAATGATTTTTTAAAAAAAGAGATAATTATTTAAATGGTTAATTATTTATCGGGATAATAAAATCTGGGTCCCTAATTTATTTGAGTTTCTAGAGTAAGAATATAAGTTTTTCATTTATACTAAATAGGTCCACAATTGTTATTAAAATAATTGAAATACTCTTTCTAGGTGGAGTTAGGTAACTCTCACATGGATTTAATGTTCAATATTTCCGGGGTTATTTTTGTCATTTACTCAGGGTTAAGGACATACTAATACAAATGAAATATTATGTCCTCATTTTAAAAAAATATAAAAATTCAGGGATCTAAATATCATTACTTTATTGTTTATTTTACTCTAGGTTCATATATTCTATTTTTATTTTATTATTAAAAATATATTTCTATGGATTGATAATTAAAAAAATATTTTTAATAATTATTTAAATATTATAAAAATATTCTATTTATTACAAAGAAAATTTTATTTAAGGAAAATAAATTATGATAAATTACTTTTTAAATTGTAAGTCCAATCATTTTCTTCAACTTTTTCACCCTTATTGGATAACATTTGACCCGGGCCCGAACTCCGCTCCAGCAAAGGCTCCGATCTCCCGGATCCCAATAATCCCGTAGTAGTCCCCACGCAATGCGCGCCGGCCACACTATTTTTTCTACCGCTTCATCCGGTCACCAACCCCACTCTCACTCACCTACTTCTTCCTTTAACCGCACCGTTTACTCCGGTCACCCCTTCCCCCCGCAATTAAAATTTTAAATTCCCTCATTTCACTCCGATTTAAAATAAATTCAACCCAATATGTTCAGTCTCTTATCTGCATTTATCGAATTTTGTTCTTCGATAAACAGAAAATCCGCTGTTCGTCCATCGTGCATTCAGTAATTTTACGGTTCTGTACAGCTAGTCTACTGTTATTTTGTGAGTAAGTGTGTTAATTTATTGTTTTAGTTATAAATTTGTTTTGATTTATTGTTCGATTTTAGTTTAAAATCGTTATAATGAAATGCTTGTGACTATTCTTCATCTTGTTAATGGAATGTGACTGTTTGATGAAATTTTGGTGATTATGTTACCGGAAATAGAAATATGTTTGTGATGTTATGTTCTGTTTGGTTGGTGAGAGAGCTTGGGAAAGCCAAAGAAAATTAAAATTTTAATTTTTCTTGTTGCGAGGTTCGGTAAATTGAGGCATAATTTTCTCCTTCGTCTAGCCTGGTAAATTTATTTATTTATTTTTAGCTTGTCGCAATATCTGCGAATCTGTAAAAGTTTTAATTTATTCATTTTTTTTAATGTAATTAATGAGGTTTTCCCAGGTCAGATTACGAATTTTTGCTTTCTTTTTTTAGCGCGAATCTTTTGCGATATATATTTTTTCCATGTTAGCGTATCTGATGATATGTGGAGAGAATTTTATTTCTTTCCCTTTGCAGATTTTGCAGCTATAAATACCTCTAAAATTCTGATCTTCATTGTCCGCCGTTGGGCTCAGTCATTCAACATTCTATTTCGTTGCTTTTCTGCAAATTCTTGGTAAGTTTTGAATTGGATAGCTTTTTTTTTTTAATTATCTTTTCAGTGGAGAATTGATGCCAAGGAATCATTACTGTAAGCAGATTTGTTTTTTTTATGCGTTTGTGCTTGTGGATTTGTAGTTGACTAATTGTGGGATTTGTTCTCTTCAGATTGTATTTTTGAAATCTATTAAACATGTGTGGAGGCTCAGACAAGTTGAGTTGTGAGACTTCAGCTTCATCAGCTTCCCTGCAAAACAAGTCGTCTGTAGATGCAAATATGAGTAGTTCTACTGAAACTGTGAAGACCGAACATTCTTTCTCACCTTTGCTGGAACTTGCAGCTGATAATGACGTTGAGGGTTTTAAACAATCGATCTGTGATGTATCTGCTATTTGTGCAGTGGGACTCTGGTATTGTTTCCAACACTCGTCGAAAAAGATAGTTCTTCAGTGTAGAACTCCATTAATGGTTGCTGCTGAGTATGGAAGCGTTGATGTTGTGAAACTGATTTTGTCTTTAACCAAGGCTGATGTAAATCTCACTTGTGGTATGGATAAGTGCACTGCTCTGCACTGTGCTGCTTCTGGTGGGTCTGTTGATGCTGTTGTTGTTGTCAAGTTGCTTTTACTTGCTGGCGCCGATCCTAATATCACTAATGCCAATGGGCATCGTCCGTTTGATGTTATTGTTATCCATCCGGATGTTCCTCATTTAAGGGCTGCCCTTGAAGAGCTTTTGAAGAATGATGGTTCTGTTAATTTAGATGATCTGCGGGTTTCAAGTGCTGGTTTGAGATCCAGCTCATTTCTTTCATCGTCCTCAGATGATTGTTCTTTATCTTCTGTGACTTACAAGTCCAACGATATGCATGGTTCTTCTGTACCAGAGAAGAAAGAATACCCTATTGATCCATCTCTTCCAGACATCCAGAACAGCATGTATGCATCCGATGAGTTTCGCATGTTTTCTTTTAAAATCTGTCCCTGTTCTCGAGCTTATTCCCATGATTGGACCGAGTGTCCTTTTGCTCATCCTGGTGAGAATGCAAGAAGAAGAGACCCCAGAAAGTTCCACTATAGTTGTGTGCCATGTCCAGATCATCGTAAAGGGGCATGCAGCCGTGGAGATATGTGTGAATATGCTCATGGAATTTTTGAGTCCTGGCTACACCCTGCACAGTATAAGACTAAACTCTGCAAAGATGGCACAAGTTGTATGCGTCGGGTGTGCTTCTTTGCTCACACATCTGATGAGCTGCGACCCCTTTATGCATCTAATGGATCTGGGGTGCCATCTCCACGATCAGCTACGGCCATGAACCTATTGCCTGGCTCCCCATCATCTGCTACTGCCATGTCACCTTTTCCATTTACTCCACCCATGTCTCCTAGGAATGATATCTTACACTCATCCATGGCTTGGCCTCAACAAAGCATCCCAAGTTTGCATCTACCAGTCAGTAAAATTCAAGCAAGTCGATTGAGATCTTCTCTTAATGCAAGAGACATTCCAGCTGAGGATCTCAAAATATTGCATGATTTTGAAATGGAGCAACGTCAGCTCATTAATGACTTATCTTCTCTCTCCCTGACTCAGTTTGGTTCTTCCTCTGCAAATCTTTCTGCTCATTCTAATACTGTTACCCCAAAACTTGATCAGCTTTCCTATGCTGAGATCTTGTCTCCTCGATACTCTGACCATTTTGCTGCTTCCTCTGTTTTGTCTCCTTCACATAAATCAGTAGTTCTTAATCAACTCCAGATCCAACAAAACATGTCTCCAATCAAGAATGTTGATCATTCTCTCCTGCAGGCATCGTTTGGTATTTCTTCTCCGGTTAGAATGTCGCCTCGGAAGGTGGAGCCTATATCCCCTATGATCTCTCGCCTATCCACTCTTGATCAACGTGAGAAGCTGCTGCAACAGTTCGGCAGCCTCTCTTGTGATCTTAAATCTAACAGTGCTATTGGTTCCACGGCTAATTGTTGGTCAAAACTGGACTCCCCGAGCGGGAAAGTAGATTGGTCTGTTCAGGTAGATAAACCGAACCACTTACGCAAATCATTTTCTTTGGGGCACAATGGAGAGGGGCCTGATGTTTCCCCAGTTCAATCACTTGTGAGGGAAACTCCTTCAAAGATGAAAGAAACAACAGTTGTTCCACCTTCGAGAATGTCACTCTCTGCTGAGGGTTCTAATTTAAACTCCCAGAGTGAATCCAGTGATTATTTGGGAGCATGGCTTGAGCAATTGCAGCTCGATCAAATTGTTGCTTAGCAAATTGGACCATTTTTACAGAGGCTTGAGATAGTTAAAACTGATTTATTAAGTTATTATTCATTTAGTTGGTGATACGGCAGTTAAGAAGATAAATGTAACAACACAAAGCCGAGGAGCATGAAGTTCAGAGAAAAGTTCTTCTCCATTTATTTATTTATTCATTTATTTTCAGTACAAAACAAGCAGAAAGGAATAGCAATCTCAGTCTGGATTAGCAAAAGGGAAACCAAGGATTGGTGGTTTTCTTGCCACACTTCTCATGGTCTAGGTCTATTATTTTTAATTCCATGAAACATATAATTCTTGAAATAGATTCCATGTTTGATTGAGATGTCCCTTTTCCATTACTGATAGTTATTATTAAACGGTGTGAAGATGGAATATATATTTTATTATTATTCAGTAATAGTCTTTCAATATCTCAATTTTTCCTACATCTTACTTTGCTTTCCCTCTTTTCATATCACTTGCTTGTTTCTCTCCACTTGTTTTATTTATAATGCCTTGAAATCTGTGATGAGGTGGATCCCAATATGTTTGGTATGGTGGAAAGTTTCTTTTGATTCTCTCAATATCTTTTCTGAGAAGATCAGAATATGGTGGATGAATGGTAACTGGGAATTTCTTAAGAAAATGAGATGTGATGTGGAACCTACTTTGTGCATTATAAGAGATGCTTTAAGGTATTATGTACCTAGTCCAGATATGATGTGATAATGATGCCAACCCACTAATCTCCCTAGTTGTTTCTTTATTGTAGTGGGGAATTTTTTTAAATTTTTGATGTCATACGTGGGCCAAATTCCTCTGTTTCTCTTTTAGATATTCAGAGGACTTGAAAGGTAGATTAAGTTAATATTGCATCCTAACATGATAATTAATCAACGAAGAAAAAAAATATTTTTATTGATAAAATTTAAAAAAATTAAAATAAATCTTATTAATTTTTATATTCTCTTATTTAAATAAAATTTATTTTAATTTTTTTAAATATATATTAATAAGAATAATACTTTTTTTTATTAATTAAATATTTTTATTATATTATTTTATATTATGATGACTGATGTAATAGGATAATTTCATTTTAACATTCTCTCTAATACCATCTTCTGATGTGAAAACCAAAAATTCATCCCCATTCACAGTTCTTATGTCCCTACCAGTGTACCAGTTGTTTTAACTCCTGAGTTCATCGCCGACCTGACTCCTCTTCTTTCCCTTGTCCTAGGCCGATTCTCATTGTTCCTCCCAAGCTTGTATAAACTTCATTCTTGCTTTGTTTTCCTTCATTTGAAATCGACCCAATGAATATCCAGAAATTGTTCAACATTATTCATCCAGCCTCAGCGATTTTCTCTTGCATAAGCCGGGACAAGTTAATTAAACAATGAAAATGGAACTATCTGTAAGGGTTATGATCAGTCTAAACTCGAAAACAAGCTTTTCACAACAAGGCTGAACAGCTCCTGATTTTACTTAATCCTCTTCATAATGCAATTGATAATTGAAATTGGGAACACATCCGGCTTCTTTGATTGAGGATAAAAATCAACTCAAATTTTCATGTATTTTGTCAGACATAGGGTGTGATCTGGTTCCAGCAGTAAAAGAGTAATCCATGAGTCTTTTGTTGACCGTTCTCCCTGAGCCAAGTTCATATTTTTCTGACTTCTTTTATGCCAGCGTGGATTCCACCGGCAGTGGGCAGAGCTCGCCAAACTGATGCATCTGGTTTGATAGGCATTGATTTGATGAACTCGTGAGCTCCATTTAAACAACCTCACCGACCAAGCAAATCAACCACACAACCATGGTGAGCAAGCCTAGGGGTGATGTTTAAATCCTGAACGATGGAATAGAAAATTTGTAATACCTTCTCTATCAAACCAGAATGACTGAAAGAGATATGAGACTTTATTTTATTGAAAATCATCTTCTACATTTGCAAGAAGTCACGAATAGCATCATATCCACGGCCGTACATACCATAGCCAGTGATGATAGCATTCCGTGAACAGATATTTCTCCTGGGTAAGCCAGTTCCCAGATCAACATGTTATACGAGAATACATCTATATTACCATCTCACTGAAAATTTTCTTGACTGATTCAAGAAAATTACTCTCAGAATACATGCTTAGCAAGGTGTTTCCAAAAGAACTGTCCAGCACCATCCCGTTCTTGATTGCAAATGCATGCAAGCTCTTACCCTCTGTCAAGCAATCAGCCAAATTTTCACATAAATCCAGCATGATCGCAATAGTTCTTTCATCTTCTCTGATGCTGCCTTCTCGCATTTTAACGAACAAACTAGTTGCTTCCTCAATACCTGTAGTTGACGTATGCGGATATCACAGAATTCCACAAAGCAACATCATGGAAGAAGACGGTATGGAATGCTTCCTGTCCCAGCTCCAAATTTCCAGTCTCACTATACATATTAAGCAATGCATTTACTATGAACAAATCATTACGATACCTGAAAACTTCATAGCCATTGCATGAATTTGCATGCCCAATTTAAGACATCCAAATTCTGCACAGGCCTGAATAACAACCAATATTGTAACGAGATCAAACTTAACGCCATACATACCATAACCATCTTTTCAGGAACCTTCAAAGCATTAAAGCAACCTTCATCCTCAAAATACCCATTAATCACGGCATTCCAGCATACAAAATTGTTTGCAACCATCAAATCAAAGACAAGGCGTGAAACAACATTCGCGTCATAACCCAAATAAAACCCGATCAAAGCAGTGCGCACATGGGGATCAGATTCAAAAAGTCCATTCCTGAAACAAAAACCATGTATCTCCTTCCCTAACCTCAAATCTAATACTCCCTCGCACGCCAAAAGCAACGATACCACAGTGCGTGATTTAGGTCTTAAACCTTCCTTTTGGATCTGAATAACCAACAAAATCTCTTCCACATAATAACCACACTCCACGTACTCATTCACCATCCCATTCCAAAAAAAAAAATCTCTCGTACACATCGCATCAATCACTTTACATGCATAGTCAAGACACCCGCATTTCCATAAAAATCAACGAGGGCAGTCCCAACTCGAACATCTTTAATCAAACTCGTATCTCGGATTCGACCATGTAATCTCTTTCCTCTCTCCACAGCTTTTAGCCGCGTACACGCTTTGATGGTAAGAGGCAAAGTGGTGGCATCTGGCACTACGTCAAGATATTCCGTCTGGGTGTACGTAGGCATAATAGCATGCTCATTTTTGAGCTAGGCCTTCTCGTTTGATGATTGAATTACAGTCTTTGTTTTGGACTTTGCTTGGCTTGAACAAAATGAAGGGTTTTGCCAAGGTTGAATTCAGAGCTAAAGCCGCTGTCAAAAGTTAGTTGGCACTTGGCGGGATTACAATTGACATTTTCTTTTTCATTTTCAGTTGAAGCTGTTAGTTGGGCCGGGCCGAGTTAGCCCATATCCATAAGATTTTTCTTTTTATTGTTTTATTTTTCATTGGGGTAATAACAGATAGATCCCTTTTTTATTAAAATAACAAGCCCGGATTTATTAGTTATAAACAACGAAAGTTTGTCTTTTTTTATAATTTATTTAAAATTAGGGGGCCTATCCATTGTTTTCAAATTGAGTAGAAATTCCTCATGGACAAATTTTAAGATTAGCATTTATTAAAGATGTGATCTTAAGATGTTTATGTTATAGTGTGTGATTGAAAAGGATTACAAGAACTGCTTTAGATTTAAAAATTATTTGAAGTACTTCTGGAGTAAGTAGAATTTCATAAGCACTTTCTAAAGAAAGTGCTTTTCTTAAGATGAAAGAAGTTCTAACCAGGCAGCTTGAGATGGAAAGAATACAACTGCCACAATGTTACATAGGAGAGTTTTTTATTTTTTTTTATGTTGCCCTTTACTTGTATACTTACAGAAATTGCCTGTATATTTTCTATACATGGGAGGGAAAATAAACTTGAGGCAAACAAAGCCTAAACAAGGAAAAGAATTTTTCTGTATGTTGCCTAAGCTGCTTCCATGAAAAGAAAACTATGGAAACAATTAAGTTGCAGCTTCAGATAAACTTGCTGCTGCCAAGTTGAAAGATGAAATCATAAACAAGAATTCACTTCATTTTCTGAGAAATTCCCAGGGCCCAGTTCCTGTCCCTATCCTGAAAATGCAAGAGCAGAATGTGAGAATTTCTGCTCCCAGATTTTTTTTTTTTCCTTTTCTGATGCAATAACTGATTTGTGGGAAGGTTCAAGATTGCATTTGATGAATCTTGTAGGAATGTCATGGATGAAAATTACCTCCAAAAGCCGGCAAAAGCTCGAAGACTCATGTAAATTATAAGACCGACCCAAAGTCCGATGAATCCATTGCTGGAGGAGAGACCCAACAATAACAGAATGCTGAATATAGCCACCAAAACCTGATGAAGGTATCATGTGATGATCAACATTATGTTTCAATTGGTAGCAAAAAAGCAAGCGGAAAGACAGAAAAGCATTGAATAGAAAGGAACAAGAAACTTGCCAGGGAGCATGCAGCATATGCATAATCAGATGCTCCGAAGTTGATACCATCGAAAACGAATGCCAAGGAATTTAGAGGTTGAGAACCTGCGACGAACTGAGATGAAAGAGAAGTAATGTTTATTCTTGGTTGTAAGTGTAAGAATAGTAATATTATTTAACTTGTTTTTACATAAAAGGAGTACCGGAATTCCTATACTGATGAGGTGGAGAACATCAGCATCTCTTGTGAACAATTTTGCCCCAAAACTCAGTGCTACTCCAAGTATGGCTGAAAGCATTAATCCTAGAACTAATCCTAGCTGCAGGATACATTTTGAAAAGTTATTTGAGAAAATTAAGTGATATCAGAAGCATTTTGATCCTTGTGAAACATAATGCATTACCTGCAATACTCGAGCCGCACTTGCTGTTGCTCTTTCATAGTCCTTTCTGGCAAATGAACTTGCGAGTATTGCCTGAAAGGGAAAAAAATGAAATGAACTTCAGCAAATAATGCTTGAAAAAATTGAAACATGATTATATATTGCATCTAACGGGCTAAGAAAATGAGAGAAATACAACCAAGAATACTTGAAAACAGCTCTAACCTGACCGGCAACTGCCAAACCATCAGCCAGAAGAGATGTTGCCAGCCAAACCTGCAAGCAGACCTGAAATGCAGCCATCGCTGTTGGACCCTGTCTTGCGGCTAATGATGCAGACAGGGTGACGCAGAATGTGACAGCCATTACCCTTATAAGCAATAGAAAACCTGGAAATCAAGCACAAAATGAGAAAGGATTTGCAAGAAATTTTGACTAAAAAGCACAGACAACCATCAATCAGTATATACAAAATATATTAAAACTTGTTTTGCCATGATTAGCTGGTAAAATCTCATCATTGCACAAGAGGACCGATTTCTTTTTCTAATAACATTCCAACTTGTTATGGCAAGATAGTGTAATTACCATTCTTAATAAACCGGCTAAATTGGAGATGTTTGAGAGAAGGAGGAATGAGATCAACTTGCCGTATTAATCTCCACAAAAGTATAACCGCAATTAGATACCTGTAATGGCCATATAAGTGTGTAAATCAAGACATGTTAGGGTACATAGTCATAATAGAAATGTCGATATTCTCCAAAATGTGGATGTGTAACTTACTGGGATATAATATGTGCAATGGCTGCACCACTGACACCAAGCCGGGAAACAAAGATAAATATTGGATCTAAAATTATGTTTGTTAAATCTCCTGCCACTGAAATAGTGTACATAAGAAAGTAAATTACTATGAGGTCAAATGAAAATTTTCATTTATTGGGTGAAAAGATTAAAGGTCCTACAAAGATACCAGTGGCGTATAAAGGAGTTTTTGTATCCTTGAATCCTCGGAATACCCCTTGCATGGCCAGTGATAATAGAACTGCCGGGGCACCAAGCGACCGCAGTGTTAAGTATTGTTGTGCAGGGCTTAGCATAGGGGAATCCTGTGCAAGGAAAATATTGTGCCTTTTTTAGTCCGGAATAATAATAGATTGCAGCCTGTAGAAATAAATTAATAAAACAGCAGAACAAGCTCAAGAGAGTATCCTTGTCCTAACAATTACTTACAGAAGCGATTCCCATGAAGTTTAACAGAGGTTTTGCTAGAGCTATAAGCAGTACAGCTTGGACGAGGCCAAGGATACTGCCAATAACCAAAGCTGATGAGGCTGATGGAATATGTCTTCTTTGACGTTCAGATTTTGTGACATTAAAGTTACCAGCAAGTGGTTTTGACTCTTGTGCAGCAGCATTAGAGTCTGATAGCATAGAATAAATGGGAACATAAATATTTATACCTGAAAAAAATATATAGATTTCGTGAATCATTAAAAGGATAAATATATACCATTTTTTGGTATCAACTCCTTATCTTCACTGTTACTGAAACCCGTTTCTAAGTACTCGGATTCTTCTCCTTCAGGGGCCGCTCTTCTGAGAGTGTCTTCCTCAGCAACAAAAGAGGTTGTAATACTTACAAGTGGGAATATTGCAATCCTTGATACTTGATTGAATAGAGCAATAGAAACTCCAACAGCAGCAAGTTCTACTGCACCTGAATGGATTAAGAAAAACCAGGTCATATTAATTGCTAGATATTGAGAAACAAATGTCAGCCAGGGTCAAGTTGGAGCATTGAAAGCCTGCATTGGCCTCATATATGACCTATATTCAAATCAATTTAACTTTTGAAAACGACTCCATTAACTTGACCGAGTACTCAAGCAAATTAGGCAAACGTGCAGAATAACACGGCAGAACACATGAAGTACCTATTTGGCCTATAAAAGCCGTGTCAACCAAAGAAGCGATTGGATCAGCTGTCAAAGCTAGTGATGCTGGCAGTGCGATCTGTGCTATTTCTTTACCAAGTTCATCCAACTTCAAAGCATGTCTGCTCATAAAATTGCAAAAAACTTAAGCATTAGAACCTGCAACATCTCTGAAGACAAAGAACATCAAGTAAATTTTTTAAAATCAAATCAAATCAACAATTGCTCTCTGAAAGCTCAATGAAATGAGCAACAATTAAACATCGATGACCATCGTCACCGTATGAAAAGAAAACAAAAAAAAAAAAAAAGCTTGCACTTGGTTTTAAAGTTGATACCTGGCATCCCTGAACAAAATGCAGATTGGAGGGCTCTTCTTTCTTCCAGAGGAGTATGTATCAAATTCTTCAGCCATCTTTTGGAAAAGAGAGGACAAATTTTCCTACTTGTATACAGGAGACAGAGGTAATTAAGCCAGTAAAGCCAGAATGTAACCGTAAATTTTCACAAATGGATCATCTCTGCAAAATTTTCCATGATCAAACCAATACAAACTGCTTGTAAACTAAAAATGAAAATTAGCAATACCCGTTAAGAGCAAAATTGCTGAATTCAAAATCCGGAGAAAAATTTGTACCTCTGACCTTCAATTTAAGTACCCGGAAGTTTCCTTCAGAAAAACAATACCAGACCTTCAGCTTTCAAACCTCAAGACAAGAATTTCAATTTCATGTTCAGAGGAAAAGACAACTTTGAATTTTCCAAGAAAGCCAGAAAAAATTTTGAGACGGAAGTTGTTAAGAAATTTCGGCTCTGAAACCTCAGCGCTCTTCAAAGCAAGAAATCGCCTAATTCAATGTCAGGAAGGAAAATTCTATCACCACCCACTTTTACAAACAAGAATTTCAAGCATAAGAAACCAATACTACAGAGCCAAACAACTATTGGCTTTGAAACTTTGTAATAACTTTCAAAACCAGACACACCAAACCCAATAACTTCCCAGGAAGAAAATTAACAGGTCTGTCACTTTCAATTGGAAAATCTAGCACAATAATAGTTGAAACAGGCAAAATCACAAGACAGAACCTGAGTCATTTTGGTGATGTTTTCCTGGGAAAAGTTTCTTGGCGACAAGGTGGGCCTGATTCTTTATTTTCTGATTGAACTTCACTGTGAAAAGCATATTACATGTGTCAATACAATTTTCCAGAAAAAAAAAATTCCTTTTTGAATAAAATTCCGTAACAGTATGTCTTTGCATGCATATCATATCATGAATGGCTGCCATCTGTGTAGTTTAATGCAGAAAGTCCAAATGCCCATTAATGATGAAATACTATAAAGAAAACTTGAAAAAAGAAACCCAGATATCAATGCACACAATCCAGCCGCGGAGATTCATCATCAATGGAACCAATGCAAAAATCAGTTTAAAAATTTTGAAAAGAGTAAACGTTCAATTGTTTAGAAACAAAATAAACCAACCATATGTTGTTCTATGTATGAATTAATCCCAAGCAGGTTTTCTGGTTCATGAGAATGAAACCTTGAAACCTGCAAGGAAAATGGAATGAAGCACTCTGTCAAAGAAGAAAAGCCTTATTCTTTTTATTTTTATTTTAAAGTTTTTTTTTTTTTTTCAATCTGATAATTCAGGTAAATGAACTGAAATGGAGGCATGTTCTCCCACCAAAGTTCAGAAAATAGCATTCTTCATTTGAGGTTGGGATTGATCTTTCTATTCTTAGCATCTCATCTTAATTCCTCTCCCTATTTTCTTCTTCTTTGTTACTTCAACTCTCTTTCTTCAATTAATGGTTATTTTTATTCCGATGATAGCATCCCAATTCCTACAATTTTAATGTCTTCTTGAATGAGGATATAAGTTATTCATTCATATCAAATAAGTCCCTAATTTATGTTACAATAATTAAATTATTATTTTAATATTTTAATTTTATTATTTTAATACAAATTTAACTATAATACATTGAACATAAAATAAATTTAAATTTTTTAATACTTATATTAATCGTTTTAAGTTCTATAACTATTTTTAAAAAATATTTTATATTAAGTACGTCAAATTTTAAGTTAAATATTTTAACTTTTATATCTCATATTTTATATATTTTTATATTATTTATTTTAAATTTTATATTAAATATTTTATTTTGAACTTTAATATGAGATGGTATCTTAATTTTTTTATTTATAAAATTGAGGATTATTTATTATAAATAAATTATATTTTATTTATAAAACTACAATAATTTAAGGGTCCGTAAGCTAATAGCCATAATTTTATTCATCATAGAAAAAGATATTTAACATTAGGATTTGGATATAATATTTATACGATATTAGCACCACTAATACAATTTAATTTTAACAGAATATATTTTTTAATACTTAAAAAATGGTATTATAATTGTGATATATCATGTTTTAAATGTAATATTTGATATCAAATTATTATTATTATTATAAACAACAATTTATTGGGATCAAAATTATTAGAGTGTGACGTCGAATATTATAATAATAATAATAATTTTTTAATTAGTAAATTTGATAAAATATTTGGGCCGTACAAGAGCTCTTAATTCAACTCGCTTTCTCTGGGTAAATAAATAGTTTTGAAGAAACATAGAATATCATAATTATAATAAAAATTATAATTTTAATTAATTTATATTAAGAATATATATGTATATATTTATCAAATTATTTATATATTTAATTCTATTTTTAATAATTGATAAATATTATATATTTATTATAATATTTATTTATGCCAATTGATTGAAATTTTACTATTTTTTTTATGAGAAGAATCAAAGGAAATTTTTAGAATTCTTGTAATTCAATTTTTTATTTTTCTTTTATAAAATATTACAAAAATTAAATTCTAATCGCTTGTACCCAATACTTTTTGTTTGAATAATTCTTTAACAAGATAATTAATTAATCTTAATTAAGTAGTGGAGCATTTCCTCTTCTTTTTTTTTTTTTTAAAGAACCTAAAAAGATCAAGATGACAAAGAAAAGTGCTTAAATATTATTTATACTTAATTAATGTAAATTTTTTTGGAAGTACTTTTACTTTATACACTTGTGCCAGCGTTATATAAGTTGGTCCATGGTTGGGTGTCCCATCTCTAATCTACCACTGAAGAAGAAGAAGAAGAAATAGAATTCCAAAAATGCTAACCATTTTGGCACCTAACCCCTAAACCCAAAAGCGCTTTAAAACAAAAGCACTTCCTATGAGTTGAAGGACCCACTTGTTCGTAGATTTCAAAATACCTACTTTACATCCCCCATGCCCTTAAAATGTGATGACGAACAAAAGCACTTTTGAAGAATCCTATTCGGCTACTCCATTCATCTTCCTACCCTCTATTTTGGAATATTACAAGCATATATGCATATAAGGTCAAAGTAAGATTCCACTACCAAATTGCCCATAACCTCTTTTTGTACAGATTTGAGATCATAGTTAAACATATTTATATTGCATAATATGAAATTCTTGATTAGTTTCTTTAAATTAAATTAAATTAAAGGAAAAGTGTCTTAAAATTTAAAAAGAAATTTGTTTATTTATGTATTGTTCTTTACCAATTTTTTAAGTCTTACTTCATCTTGACGGTTATGTCATGGTGTATACTTAAAGTCCATATATGATGTATATGCTCCCACACAGTTGTAACATATTTGCTTTTTCAACTATAATTTCATTTCTTTTGAAATATTAAAAAAAAATATTAATTTCACAAAAAGAAATCTTTTTCATCTCTAATTATTTGAGCACAAGTTCTACTTTTAAATAGACCTAAAAATCCATTCTTTTTTTTTTCTAGTTTATTCGTTTTGTAATGGAAAAGTATTAAGGGTTTTTTCATTTCTCCAACTATCTCTCCATTTAGATAAGATATTATTAGCCCAAACGCTTACTTGTTGAGGAGAATTGATCCAATTCAAAGTTATTGATGTTTATACTAATAAAGATTGTGATTCATTTTGATTAAGCTTGCTTCTTGTTGATAAGTATCTTGTGCTTTGTGTCAGACTTGAGAAATTTTATGAATCGAATATTTAGTATTTTCTTATTTATTACTTGTATATACTATCCCGTTGTAGTAAATAAACATATGTGGGAATGGAGGAATAAATGCATGTAAAAATTGAAAAAGCTTTCGAAAGAGGGGGACTAAACGGGAACAAGAGATATCCACTAAAACAGATCCTTCTCCTTCCATTTCCTCGGAAGAAAGGAGAAACCAGACAAAATCAAAGAAAAAGAAGAGATCTAAATGAATACAAAGAGAAAATAAACATGAATTTCACTTTCACTTTCATGATTTTTCCATCGAGAAAAACAATTACCATCTCCTTGGCTAAAACGATAGTTTCTTTGTTTGAGTTTTCTTAGAAAGAAAGAAAAAAAAAATGCCTATTCAGACAGGGTCGTAGTTTCCAGGAAAGAAAATTAGCAAAGGAAACTTTAAAACATTCGATCAAGAGAGCGTTCATAATAATTGATAATTTTGCCACGATCATATCCTGGATTCTACACATGCAACCGAAATGAAAAACAAATAAGGTTGCAAGAATATGAGACATTCAAGCATCAAACTAATCACTAAGTCATTAATTGTAAGGCTTTTGCCGTGCCATGTCAAAATTTCAGGTACAAGTTCTACTTCCCGTTGATATAAATAGACCTCACGTGTATACCTTACTCCAACCAAGGTCTCTGCTAAAATAATTATTCCTAAGACAATCAATGACAAAAGTTGCCAGCCAGGGGGAAACTAACCTGAAGGCCAACAATAATCAACCAGAAAAACACTAAATTTTTTAATCGGCAAATTTTTATTGACAGCCTCTTCACCACAATCCAATGGCTTTCCACCAAACCCCACCAACTCCGAGCCAGATAATGATATTGACTACAGAAATGAGAAATCCGTATCCCCACCATTTGGAAAGTGGCACATAGTTTGCACCGTAGAAAACAGGTGCTGACCCGATACCATAGTGGGTAAGACCGCCCATGAGATTGGAGAGGAAGGCAAGCACCACAGCCCCAAAGTATGGTGGACAGCCAAGAGCACTAGCAACAGACAAGAAGGCTGTAAACATGGCACCAATGTGAGCAGCTCCACTTGCAAAGAAGTAGTGTGAGTAGAAATAGAGAAGAACCAGTATGCCGAAAGATAGCTGCCATGAGAGACCCAATCCACCAACAAACTGCAAAATGATTGATTGATTGTCAGTAAAAACACAATTCAACTCAACTCAACAAAACAAATCCTCAATTCGTAAGTAGTTGGGGGTCTGTCAAAGTGATGATGTTTTAGAATTGACTAAAAGTGAATTGGAAGTAAATTATCTTAAAATATATTATTATCATCCAATTCTGTGACCTTCTATCGTTGTCCAAATGAATAAAAGAAATTCCTGAGGCAGCCTTGTTCAGGTGAACCAAAAACCACAACAGAAGGGATAAAATACACCAAAGGCAACTGTAATAAATTTGTGATATATGTGCCTCAGACTGTAAATGAAAGCCCCGTTTCAAGAAACTGAATGTTATGAAGAGACACATTCCCAGCCCCAAAAGTGTTATCTAACAAAAGAGTAAAGATCCTCTGTTTTGGTCTTCAAAACCTAGAATAAATAGCAACATAGAGACCTGATTTGGAAAAGCAGTCATCTGCTTCTTCTGGGGGTGAATAAAACATAAAGAGTATAGCATGATGCTTATGCAAGAGCCTAAACATTTCAGTTGTATGTTTGAAATAATAGAAACAGGGGCTGGAGTAAAGATGCCAGGGCGCTACAGATTGAAATGGAAAGAATTTATATTTGCAGTTAGTAAAAAAGTTCTTACAATCAACCAAAAACCATCAATGAACCATGCAATAAAAATTCAGCAGTTGTGCCATAATTGAGAAAATACATGCACAATGAGATTCTGTGTTTTGAGGAAGAGAAGACAAACCTTAACTACAGTTTGGCTGAACCATGAGATAAGACCATATTTGTTGAGATACCCAGCCATAGCAATCAGAGCAGCAAACCACGTCAGTGTATCCCAAGCAACAGATTCAGCTAAGCATTCCTTCCATGTCACCACCCCACTGATAAGGAGGATAGATAAACCAAGAATTGCAGCAGTAACAGCATCCACATTCAGTTTCCCACCAAAAACCCAGAGCCCCACCTGATACAATGAATAACAAAGCATGAGAGAAAAAAAGTGAACTTGCACCAATTATAATGGATATTCTGCTCTAAAATTTCGAATTACTCTAATAATTCAGTCTGTTTCCCTAAATACTTCTAAATCATTAATTTCAGACACTCTACTTTACGACTACAAAACATTACATTATGGTGCTATCCTTTTTCACAGCAAATGAAAAACCCAACAGCTAGAATCAATTGTTTGATGACCCAAAAAAGAGAAAGCCTGGATAGATTAAGCTTCATATTAATTAAATTTCATCAACAAAGTTTCAAAATGGCCAATAAATGGATTACTAGCTGTAAGAGCCTTCGAAACCAAAACAATTTACACAAATGTGACTTTGTTTCATCATAGTTTTGTAGACCTAGTATCTGAAAATTCCATAAAATCCTATAGTAGAATGACTGAGAACTACACTTAGTCCCCAATAGCTAGCTAATTAACTCATTAAGTAATCAAGTCCCTAGACAGATATTGAATCATTAACAACCCAAAGACCAAAAAATTAAATGAAGGATGGTAAAATTATACCGTAAGAAGTAGAGTGCCAGCCATAATCTTCTCACTTGTGCTCATTGGTCCCATTTTCTCCAACTTCTCCTGAGCCAATTTAGGCGCATCCGGGCTACTCTTCACGGTAGGCGGATAAATAACATACAACAGCAACGGCACTACAGTCAACGACACCAAACCGGGCACAAATGCAGCCTTTGCCCAATCCATCCACCCAATTGTCTTATTAATTGTATTAAGCGTCAAAGTTGCACTCAACGGATTCGCCGCCATCGCCGTCAAAAACATAGACGACGAAATCACAGATGTTTGGAAGCACGTCAACATTAACCAGGACCCAAGATTGTGCTCCGTCCCGTCGCCGGCGTTACTACCGCACGCTACGCACAAGGACTTCACTAACGGTAAAAATATTCCTCCGGCTCGAGCGGAGACAGACGGAATCGCCGGAGCTAATAAGGCTTCGCTGAATACAAGACTGTAACCCAACCCAAGCGAGGAGCTTCCGAATAACCGGACGAACTGGTAAGCAATCCGATTACCAAGTCCGGTTTTGATGAATCCGCGAGCGAAGAAGAAGGCGAGAGCAATAAGCCACGGGATCGGATCGCCGAAGGCGGAGAAAGCAGCTGCAAAAGTCATCGTTTTGGTGAGAACAGAGGCGCCGAGTCCCATGAGAGCTACGGCGCCGAGTGGAAGTGGTTGTGTGATGATTCCGACGATTGTGGCAAGGAAAATGGCGAGTAGTTGCCACGCGTTTTTGGAGACTCCGGACGGTACGGGAGCGAACCAGAAGATTATCCCCGTAGCAATTGACGCGAGTAGCGGCTTCATTGCAGCTCCCTGCCATGGCTGTTGTTGTGGCGCCGGTGTCACTGTAGTCGCTGATGCTGAAGCCTTTACTGTAAGTTTCTTCGATCTTGAAGAGAATGTTGATAACGATAATGGTGGAATTGATTTGACGAAGAATTCGGCGGTTTTCAAACTGAGACTTCTTGTTTTCGTCAACGAATTTGAAGTTAAAGAAAGTGATCGAGTGGATGTAGATCTAGGTGACAGTTTGAGAGAGCGTGATTTGAGAGAGTGAAACCCTAGCGAGTAAGATGGCGAAGTGAGAGCTAGAGACGCCATTGTTAAGCGGCTTCGAGCCCTGTAAACTCTCCCAATGAAGCATGAATTTTTTGCGTTATAATTATAACTGAAAACGAAAAGAGATCGTAACTTCTAGGTCCCTAATTATTAATATTTTGACAATTAAGGACACAGTTTTTCTATTTGTATCAAGTACGTCCCCAAGCCCGGTGAAATTACTAAAATTCCTCTCAGTGTCGAGTTACTTAGAAGACAATTATGCAGGGTAGTTTGGTCAGTTCAAAAGAGGTTAGGGACTTCTTTTATGTAAAGAGAAAATCTACGTCCTTATTTATGAAAACATGAAAAATAGAGATCTGTATATTATTACCCAAGAAATATTAAGTGTGCGATTGTGGACCGTTGGATTTATGATGAGCGGAGGAGATAGCGTTTAGAACATACAGTAGGTTTCTGAGACCACAAAGACCAAAACATTGTAAGTGTCGTTTTTGGAGTTGAAAGTTCCGTCTAAGATCTTCTGGTTCACCGGCCAGGTTGGCATCATTCGGCTCCTGGGCTGGGTACCGTGCGCCGGGTGGAAACAGTTGGCATCGTCCACATGGCACGTTGTTGGAAGTTTGTGTCTCACTGAAGCAAGCGGGCTTTTTGGTGACGTGGACTGATTTGAGATTTAATTGGACCAATGAAAAATGACGGAAGTAATACGTGTCGAATTTTGAATGGGTCGAAGACTGAGCAGAAAAGTATTAGATTGGAAGCAGGTTGGCCCAGAAAAGTTGGGAAATATGTGGCCTGGAGTAAGCGATGTATGAAATGACGGAAGTGCCCTCAATCCGTGAGAATGCATGAACAGCACGGAAACGCACGTGCAGAGCAGTACGGAGGCAAGTTGGATTTTGCAGGCGGATCTAGGGGGAGTTTAAATCGTCGTTTAGATTTCGGGCCCGCCTAATCCTGTCGTCGGGGGAGAATTTTGCTTCTGCCTGTTTTTGACAACCAAGAGCCTAATTTCTTTGTGAAGACTATGTGGAGTTGACCAAATTTCTTGTTTTTTTTTTTTTTTTAATTAAATGCATTTTTAATGCAATAGTTGGTGATTTCCTAATCCTAGGGAGAAGTTACAAGAAGAACGTGTTAACTATGAGACTTCTCGTATGAAAAATAGCCGATAACTTTATAACTTTTCTTCTATTACAAAAGATAGCTCTATTCAAGAATGTTGAAGAATCAACGAATAAGTCATATGATTATTGACTACAATCCTTGTGCTTTCAAAAGTGGGTGTTCTTCAATCCATAATAGTGGTGATTTGAGATTGGGTTTCGTTTGTATGCATTTTTAAGCTTAACATTTTGGCAGGTGCGGCTCGGCCCATTTATTACTGGCTATTTTCAGTCCCATTAGATTGAAGCATATTGGGCTTGGCCTTTTTTTAATAGTTTATAAAATCTTTGTATGTAAGTAGTCAACCAACGTCGCTTTGGCCGAGTGGTTAAGGCGTGTGCCTGCTAAGTACATGGGGTTTCCCCGCGAGAGTTCGAATCTCTCAGGCGACGTTTTATATTTTTTATTTTGTTTTGTCTTTTTACTGCATACCCTCACTTGGCCCCCTATTTACGTTGTCGTTTTAGTGTACCCATGTTTCCCAACTTAGGAACAAGTGGTAATTATCTTCAAGTAGTCTTGGTTGGTATGACTCCTATTTTTTAAAAAAAAAAAATTAAAATTTGTGGGTTTCAATGAAATGGCTTCTTCTTCATAGTATTCTTTCCAAATAATTTGTTCCTTGTGTGCATACTTCATGGCTTCCTTTCAAAGTTTTGGAAGAAAATAAATGTTAACAAGGAAATGACGTTTTAATCACTTGAGCAAATAAAATATTAATGGTTGATTGATCAAACGCAATTTTCAAACCCGTGGACCTCGTTGATTTTGGCTTTCGTTGATTGATACTGTTAAATTGGACTTGGATAATGTATATTTTATATTTTTTAACATAAAATTTAAAATACAAAATATAAAATTTAAAATATAAATATAAATTTTAAAATGATTAATATAAGAATTGAAAAAAATTAGATATAAGTCTTTAATTTTTATCGACTTGATTAACTCTTAAAATAAAATTATGTTTGTTATTTCAAAAGACTATACATGCTTTGCGAGTTTTAACTTTCAACATTTGATCAATTGGCTTTTGATATGCTTCAACATGAAGCAACTTGTTATCCACACACAACACCAACCCCTACTTCAATTTGAAGATCATGAAAAGGAAAGAAAATTAATTAATTAGCAAGTCTAAATTCAATTGGGATGAACTATTCCATTAATCCCTTCTTCTTTCTCTAATTATAATTGATATTTAAAACAAACATCGTGACATAACGAACTTGATTAATATATAAATTATAAAAAAAAATTAACGTAAAATTTAAAATACAAATATAAGGTATGAAATAATTAATATAAGAATTAAAAAAAAGTTAAATGTAATTCATTTGAAATGAAAATGGTGTATCCCCCTTTGATTTGTCTTTAATTTCATAGTCATGGATTATTTATTTAATGTCATTTACCTAAACTTGCTTTCTATTCACTACTGCCTCCTCTCTATAGATTCTAATTGCACAATTAATTTCTTCACTAGGAGGGCCTAATTGTATTAGCAAATAATTAACCATGTTAGAGATGTGTAATTAAGTGATGGGAAATTAACATTATATCACAAATATTCCACATATTTCATTACAATTTTTTCTAATAGAAGAAAGTAAGAAAATAATTTTATAAAATTTATTGAACGATGTATTTTGTTTAAATTTTATATATGTATGCTTGCACGTATCTCTAAACTCTATAAAAAATAAACAAATTTATCATAAATTTATTATGATTCATAATGCGATTGAAAGATCAAATTAGCAACAACAAAATTAAATTACAGTTTAGTGTTAAAATTTTGATAAGTACGGATCGAAAATGAAATGAAATTTAATTAATATATATATATATATATATGTTATTACTAGATGCCTTAACAACCAAAAAAAAAATTTTATTTGATTTAAAGGATTTCATAGAAGGAGATTGACGAAAGTTTGGTCAAAAGACAAAAATGAAGCTAAACATAATAATCATGACATGAACTAAAGAGAATGAGGAACAAAGAAATAAACTGTTAGGGATACTTGTAATACGGTGTCAAATTAGTTGAACGAAAGTAAACTTTTTTAGAAAAGTGGGGACTAAACTAAAATTTTCCGTGAAGAGAAATGAAAAGGATGGTGGAGTCATGATTACTCTTGAGAATTAATCCCACCATTGGGGTTAATAACCAATTAATAAATTATGGTTAATTATCCTTTTTAGAATGAGAGCAATCTGACTAATCATTCCCCATGAATCTTGAAGTGGACATCTCAACTAGAATATGATAAGAACCCCATTTCAAGAAACAATGATCTTTCACAAAATTATATACACTTTCTTCCCATTACTTAAAAAAGATAATAAGATAATTAATATGTAATAATATATGATTAAGAAATTAATATTGTACCTATTTCATTTATTAGTTATAAGAAGAAAAAGATAACTTGTAATAAAAAATTACTAATATATATCTAATATATCTTATATCTTTTAATACAATATTAAAATATATAACGGATAACTTCAAATAATTAATATAAAATTTAAAAATTAAAATGATTAGTTTAAAATTTAAAATAAATAATAAAAATTTTAAAATATGAACAAAAAAATTTAAATAAGTTAATATAAGAGTTAAAAATTTGGGTATTAAATACATTGTAGAAAATTCTATTGTAATTATATATATGATTACTCTAAGGCTATACACATATATAACAGTATGCTGCATGCCAATTATTCTCTAAGCAAATAAAAATACATGTACAACAATGATTCACTTGGTCAAGGATCAATCCCTCCACACTTGACCATTATTCCAAGACTTCATTTCTAACTCTCTCTAAGCTATATGGACATTCTTCCATGGCAGGAAATACAATACAATATTGAACATATTTGGGAGACCAACTTAATTACAAAAGATAAAAAAAAAAAAAAAATCTATAAGTTTTCAAAGATTTATAGCTCTAAAACATTTGGGTATCTCTCTTTCTTCTTCTTCTTCTTCTTCTTCTTCTTCTCCTTTGGTGTGCGTTCCAAGGAGTGTGACAAAGATGTTTGGGTGTATGTGACCAATTTCTGACAAGGATGTTTTGAGAAAAATTTAGGGGTAGTTTCAAAGCAATTTTATGACCAACTTGAGTAGAAATCAAGAAAAGGAGATGAGGGAGCATTTATCAAATCCTCCGAGTCCCATGATTCCTCCAATTTTGTCTCGTCTGCTAGCCATAAATTACCAACCCCAGCAGCTATATTCTGATCTTCTTTATTGTTAAAATTAGGGTTGTTACTGTTAGAGTTTCTAAGATCGTATGAATTCTCATTCTTGACATTTTCTTCTATGCTGATACTCTCTAATGGAGGGACAGCGAAATCCTCAACAAAATTCCCTTGTAACTCCCTGTACAAACCATCATCATTTTTAATCACTCCAGCTTGTGACATGCATGGAGTTGCAGTATTCACGTATCCATGGCCATTTGATGAACCCAACATGTTCATGTTCAAGCCATGCTCGAGCATCGGCAACGTGTCGATCATGTGGTTCAGAAACATGGCTTGCATGGATGATGACGATGATGATGAAGATGCGTCCATGTTATGCATGGACATGTTCATGCCATGTTGATGATGATCATGCATCATGAATCCCAATCCTGCTGCTGCTGCCGCCATGCCTTCTTTAGCTTGATCCGACGAAGAATCGCTAGCGTTTGGTGATGGAATTGAGGATAAATTCTTCATCCTTTTCTTGATTGTGGAATTCCAAAAGTTCTTGATTTCATTGTCTGTACGGCCTGGCAATCGAGCCGCAATTTGAGACCACCTTTGGGAGAGAATTAAGAAAGTAAATGTATCAATAATTAAGAAGAGCCAGAGCCATGTAAATCGTGATGAAAAAGTATTAAAAAAATAAAAATTCACTGCATGTTTTGCATGGAGTTAGTGATTTTTATCACAGCAAGAAACAAGACGAAGATTGCCTTCAACTCTAAGGGCAGGCAGAAAACAAAGTATAAATTAATTACTCTGCTAATTACATTTACATGTCCTTTGGTTGTATTCGATGCATGAATATTATTGAGTGGGAACTGGTATGTAAATTAAATAATGAAAAGTAATCCTTCAACTTGAAGTTAAAGAGAAGTAATCATTGCACTTGACGGGTCTGTTAGGGTTTAATACTACTGTTTAGATCCTTATCTATTACTTTAAATTTTTAGATTAAGTGGTAATTTTCACCTGGTTGAATAATGAAACTTAATGGTCAAATTTTTTTTTTAAAAAAATGAAGAACATAGAGTTTTTTGAATGAGCAAGAATTAAGAAGAAGAAGAAGAAGAAGAAGAAGAAGAAGAAGAAGAAGAAACCTGTTGCCAAGAAGGTTATGTAAATGGATAATAAGCTCTTCTTCTTGTGGTGAAAAAGCTCCACGCTTCAGATCAGGCCTCAAGTAATTGATCCAACGGAGACGGCAACTCTTTCCACATCTCTGCAAACCAGCATTTTTAGCAACATCACTCCAGCAACCTTGTCCATTCTTAAGCATGTAGTTCATCAGCTTGTTGTCTTCCTCCGGCGACCACAAGCCCTTTCGAAGCTTGTTGTTGCTATTGCCGTTGTTACTGATTTTTCCAGTGTAGGGATCTGGCTTTCTCATTTTCTCTCTCTCCCAAACCCTTTGGATTCAATAGCTTGAAGGGTTTTTTTTTTTGTTCCTCCCAACTGGTGTGATGTTGATCAGTGAAGACTATATAGAATGAGTTAGGAGTGAGAGAAAGAGATAGAGAAATAAGAAGGCTTGATGAAACGGAAATGATGATCATGGTATGATGGTGATTGTTGTAGGGTTTGCTTAGAAATATAGGAAATAGGAAGAAATTGGTTGGTTGATGGGTCTAGCTAGGTAGAAAACGGTTTGGAGAGAGACATGCAAGAGAGAGGCCATCTTGTCTTTGACTCCATGATCTTGGCTATTTCTTTTCTTTGTAATTTCTATTACATTTTTCTTCAATTACAAGGTACGGGTGTATGTATCAATGGAGAGCAAGAATGAACAAAAGATGAAATTGTGTAAATGAAAGTTTGTTTAGTAACCAAGCCAAGACTTTTGCTTCCACTTCACATAATCTCTCTTTTTATCTCTATAGCTAACTAGCTATATCTCTACATCTCTCTTTCCCTCTTTCTTATTGAACACACACACGTGTTTGTGAAGATAAGTACATGTGGCACAAACCCATTAAACCAAAATCATGATCAAGTTTCTTGATTGGGTGCAATTGTTTAAAGAAATGACCACGTTTATGGTTTGAAAGAAGAATGGGTTGGGATCGAAAAGTAGAAAAGACCCCCAACTTGGGGACGGAATTAAAAATTTAGGTGGATTATTATTACTATTATTATTATTATTATTATTATTATCATTATAGAATTGAAGTACAAGAGAGAGATGGCAACATGTACTTCCTTGTAATTTTTACATTTATTTTTATATTATTTATCACTAAAATGTGTGTAACATGAACTATTACAAAATTTTAATTTGTTTCCCATAGTGTAGTAACTTTAAAAAATATATATATTTTGAGGTTTAATATTCATAAGTTTATAAAATTTGAAGTTCTATATGAATGTCTAAAGTACAATTCCTATTAAATTTAAATTTTACACAAGTATTTAAAAAAATATATATCGAAGTTTAATATTCACGCATCTATAAAATTTGGAGTTCTACATGAATGTTTAAAGTATGGTCTTTATCAAACTTAATATTAAAGCAAAATATGAATAATAATATACTGTTAATCTTAGATTTCATCTACTAATTTTAAATCAATTGTTTCAGTTGCTGTTTACTAATTAATGAAATGATGTTGTTGAAGGGGATTAGAATTTCCGGCCTGTGTCTATTTAGCTTGTGTATACGAAACATTGAATGCCAAGTGTGCAGTATTTCAAATTAAGTAAATTAAATATAATAATTATTTGATATGAAGAATGAAAAGATTGTGAATTAAGCGAGTGGGGTTCTTCTTTTGCTTCGAATTCCAGTTTTTTAAAAAATATATTTAAAATAGAAAGAAAGAAATTAATGGTGCAACAGATTCATTGACTTTTCAATAGCATTGTTTAGAAGCAAGGAGCAAACAGAGGACAATTTCTTTCGTTTTCGCAGTAACCAAACAGTAGAATATATCCTCTTGGCTTTTATTCTCATTTGAGAAAGTGAATTTAATGCAAACATGGCATCGAATCAATGGCAGGACATAGGATTCATCTTCTAGAATGCAAAAATAATTTGATCATGACTGAAATCATTGGTCATATCTGCAGAAAAACAAAGGTAGTTTAAGTGGACGAATGGGGGCAACTTCAGACACATTTCAATTTTGCATTGGCAAATTATAAAAGCTACATCATGTACATATTGCATAATTGGTGGCCGTCAATCAGAAAAAATTTGACTTTCTCACCAGAAATAATTTGAATATAACTATTGAAATTTCTTTTTTTTGTAAAAAAAAAATTATGTTTTAACAAAAATAGTAATGATACGACAATTTAATTATATTATTTTAAAATATTAATGACGGTGATAAATAATAATATCATTACATGATATACGTCATATTTATAATTTTATTTGATAATTAATATCTAAATAGGCTTTGTATCATTACCCTTTTCCATTGCTTTACCATATCTCCTCTTTGGATGCCAAAACGTTCAAAAGGCAAAGTCTAAAAAGTTCTAAAAACAGTGCTAAAAAGGTAAAAAGAAATGAATCAACTTGATGAATTTTAAGTCCTCATAGGGACCAAAAAAATGTAAGAATGGGGAATGGGGAATGATATCAAACTGAGAAATCCCATTACATCAAATAAGCACTTATTGAACCGCGTGGATGTGTCACTTTTGGATTTGTAATGTGTTGTCTTGGTCAAAATAAAAATCTTTCAAAATGAAAAAGACCCTAAATTAAGTAATGAAATTATAAGATGTTACATCATTTCGTTAATGAACATCATTTGAGATTGACTTCAACTAATCTCATGAGTACAATAGTTTATTGATTTTCTCCATAGAATGAATGGCGAGTGCAACCAACTTTTCGAGAGAAAAAATCTCCCACCCATGGGCTGAGACCAACTCATCGAGCAACATTACTTAGTGGGCATCAATTATGTTGAGAAATATGCTACAAATTATGGGTTTATTTAGTGATGAAGTGTAAATGTGATATGATTGGAAATTCCGACATTCCTGCTACATTTAACTTGTATTAAATATTATCTAAAATACTAAATTTGATAAATACTATTACGATTCTTTTAGTAATAACTCGAAAACCACACACACACACACACAAGCATGTGAGAAGTAATAATTGGTCACCAATAATTTTGTATATACAAACAAGTAGATTAAGATTACTTCCTCGGAGTAGCCATTGAAACGACAGTAGTACTTGGAAGAAGTAGGGTATGTGATGTCTATATGTCTCATCCCAGCTTCTATTTTCAGCATATAATGAGTGATATCCGGGTATACGTAGAAAGAACAAAGTGACAACAGAGAAATGAAATTACATTTTGTTTTTTGCAGTACTGAAAACAGCCGCAACAGAAGCTGGATTTGAAGCTAGATTTAAGGATTCAATAATTAGATGGCCTCTTATGGATAATCTGATGAGTGGTGAACTAGGTATCTGTCAAATCGTGGGCAAAATTCGTTGGGATATCAGACATCTTGGTACGTCAATTATGTATGCAACCAGTCAGCCATTAATTGAGTGATGAATTGGACTTTAATGGAACTGCCACTGATTAAAAAGCAAGATTCATTGCATCAAGAAATTAATAAAAAGCATATCATGGCATTATTTAGAAGGATAATTATCTTTATTTTAATTTAATTTGGATATAATTTCTTTCTTATCTTGATTTACATGGACTGTTAACATGCAAAAATAAATAATATTATTAATATACATTTATAAATAACTGTTATACGTGTTCGTGTTCAACATTATTACACCAATCGAAGTACAAATCGTATATATAATATTATTACCCTAGATAAATTTACGAGTGAATTTAATTTTTTATTTAAGTGTTTGATCATAATATTAAAAAATTGATTTATTTTTTTAATTTTTAAAAAATTAGGTGATGAATGTGAAATTAGGTGAAGAATTTTATGGTGTGTTTATTGGAGGTTTGTTTTTGAGGATCTAAGAATAATGAAAAAGATGGCTACAGAAAGACTCTTGGATAGAAAATTAATGAATACAATCATTTATTTCCATGATAAGTCAATGGTAATTATGGGGTCTTTAGTAATTTAACATTGATGATAATGTAATTTATTGTCACATTTTAATTATGGAGTATTAAATATATTTTTTTCTTTTTTTGCAATAAATTAAATAAAGTTTGGTGGGTACGCAATCTAGAAGTACACAACGCAAGAAGAAACTGAAGAAGATCCTAACAGTAGTGGATGAATGTTTGGTAAGAGATCATACCAACATTTAACTTAATATTTTTTTATTCCCTTTTTTTTTTTTTAATGATCATTTCTTAGATTTTGACATGTTCATTAATGGCCCACAATTTCCCAAATCTACACTCTCAAATGACTAAACCAAATCCATGCCCAAATCATCCAAAATCCTTAAATTCATTGCTAAAACTTCTAACAAATTCGTCCACCCCACAAAATGCAATTTTCCTTCACAACCAAATGCTCCTATGCCCATTTTCGTATAGTCACTGCACATTCACTCGGGCCCTTGAGGCATGTTCCTTAGCCCATGCACACACTAACAAAAGGCCTAGAAATTCAAGCTGTCGTCATGAAAATTTGGCCATTTGCAGGATAATTTTATTAGAAATTCATTGCTTTATTTGAAAGGGAGTAGCTATGATATATTGTTGCATTTAAAATTTTTTTGATTTTGTAATTGAAAACCATCCTCATAAGAATTTAAAACTAAGAACAAAAATTTAAAATACTGAAATTTTAATCTTGTTTTTGATTCTTATAAGAGTGATTTTACGTTGATTTGAAAAAATCTTGGATGTAATAGTACATACATGTATGATAGACAAACCCCATTTTTGAATAACTTTAAGTTTGGTAAAGTTATACATGCATATAGTTGGAGGAATTTGGATGAAAGTAACATTATTTTGGATAATGCAATACTGGATTTCTATGCAAATGTGGGTCATTAGTAAGTTATAGGTATCTATCTATTTGTGAAAATTCCCAAGGGAGATGTAGTTTGTTGGATTACAGTAACAGGCGGTTATGCACAAAGGTGATTTCGTGAAGCAATGAGATTTCTCCGAGAAATCTCAATGTATTGTCTGCGTGTTCATCAATTAGTGCGTTGAGTTTTGGTCAGTATGTGTATTCAAACGTAAATACTCCATGCGAATCTTTTCGCAATCAATCGTGTTGCGAATGCAGTGATGAACGTTAATGTAAAATGCGGCGATGTGGGTATGGCGATTCAAGTCTTTAGATGCTTGCATACCGGGATAAATCTCATGGAGTACTATTATTAGGGGCCTGGCCATGAATGGTTATGCCAAGCAAGCTTTGGAGCTACTCTCTTTGATGACCCTTAACGTTGTGCTCTGCCGATGATGTAACCTTCGTTGGGTTGTTATCAGCGTGTAGTCACATCGGCCTGGTCGATCAAGCTGCGAGCACTGTTTATGAGACTTTAGGCGTTGATAATCTACTTAGATGTTTGACAAGTACCCACTGGGAAAATTGAATAAGTCCTTAATTACAAATATTTGTTATATTTTAATGTTGAGAAAAAATAGTTGAAAATTGAATATGTTTTAGAAGTGTAAATATTTTATCATAGGATTGAATTATTGCAGAGATATCTCTCTCTTTTTTTTTTTTTTTTAAAAGGAAAGTTTATTAAGGGTCAAATTTATTTTTGTATAAACCAAATTTAAATTTAAGTATTTTTATGGTATTTAAATAAAATTTAATCTTTTTATTGCAAATAATTTTATTGTTATATTATGTAATATCTATAGCTTACGAGAATTCGCCGAAAACATTAAATCGGAGATATTTCTTAATGTATATGTGTATATTAAATAATCACTCAATAACTTATAACTTTTATTAACAAATAATAATTAAGTTTGATCAATACAAGAACGATTCAAATTTATTTAAGAAATTAAAAAATTATAATAATCAAAAAATGAATTTATTATTTTTAAATAATTAATTTTTGAAATTATTTTTTAATTCTTACTTGAGTTTTATATTAATGGAGAATAATAGTAGTTTCTAAGAGACAAAAGTGATGACTGATGAGTAATAATTTCTATGCCATAATTTTGCCCAATTAAAATAAGACGAAATATTTGGTACCTTATTGATAGTTTCCAACAAAAAAAAATTAACATAAATTAAGCTGTTTCTTAACGGCGTCGTAACGTTCACGTTCAAAGATGGAAAGTGAGGGAAATTTGGCGCCAATTTTCTCCCTCCATTGCCTGATCCGCTTTCTCTCTCTCTCTCTTTCGCTGAAACCCTAATGCCTATTTCTCTTTCGTCCCCCGTTCAATCCGATCCATGGCAGAGACCACGCCGAGGAAACTCTATCAGTCTCCTAGAAGGCAACCCAATGGGCAGCAATTACCTTCTCCTCCTCCTCCATTTTCTTCTGCAATTTCTCTGACTCCGAAAACCCCATAAACCTCGGTTCCTACTACTCTTCGCCGATCCTCGCTCTGTATCTCCCTTTCGCAAGATGTTATGAGCCCGGAAAAACCCTTTTCATCTCTTGAAAAAGTCGGTTAAAGTTTCAATCTTAAAAGGAGAATTTTATCCAAGACATCATCAGGAAGTGTGGTATTCAACGACGCAGTTGTTCAAGTATATTCTATTGCTTGCTGGCTGTTTCTGGAAGCACTTTCATTAACCAAAAGTGCTTTTTAATAACTTTCCTTGCTTTGCTTTAAATGCATGCAGTATGCAGCTGATACACTGCCATTTGAAGGAATTGGAGAGAGTGGAATTGGGAGTGACCATGGGAAATTCTCCTTCAATGCATTCAGCCACCAGAAAGCAGTGCTACGAAGGAATTTTGTGACTGATTTATGGTTCAGATATCCTCCGTGGAACAATCACAAATTGCAACTTCTTGCAGCTTCTTATAACCTTAACTATCTTGGATTGCTGCTTGCCATTCTTGGTTTGAAAAGGAGGAGTGAAGCTGCCATGAATGCGACCTTTGTCTCTCCATTTTGCATGGCTATGGCTATGGCTGTGTCTTCTAGCAAGCCAGTCATTGGTACTCCCAACTCTTGGTAACTTTATTTTTGAGAAAAAAATTGATAAAATAAATTAAACTTATTTTTATATGAACCAAATTTAAATTTTAAATATTTTTTTTACCATTTAAATAAATTTTAATCTTTTTATTATAACAATTCTTTTATTATATTATGTAATATCTATTGCTCACAAGAACTCACCGAAAATATTTAAATGGTAGATATTTTTTAACATATACATGTATGCTAAATAATCACTCAATAACTTATAATTTTTTATTAGATAATTATTAATTTTGATCAATATAAGAGCGATTATAAAATAAAATGTGCTTTTTATCTTTGTTTTATTTAAAAAAATTAAAAATTTTATTATAATAATTATTTTTTATAATTATTATTATTTTTAGATAACTAATATCTAAAATTATTTTTTAGATTTTACATGAGTTCTATATTAATGGAGAATAACAGTAATTTCTAAGAGAGAAAAATTGATGACTGATGAGTTGTAAAATTTTAAAGACATTTGACCTAATTAAAATAAGATGAAATAGTACTGTAGCTCATTGATATTTTTCAACATAAAAATATTGACATAGATTAACCCATGTCTTAACGGCGTCGTAACGTTCACGTTGAAAGACGGAAAGTGAGGGAATTTTGGCGCCAATTTTCTTCCTCTAATATCCGGTAGCTTTCTATATATCTTTCTGTGAACCATAGTCCCCATTTTTCTTTCGTCCTCCGTTCAAAACGATCCATGGCAGAGACCACGCCGAGGAAACTCTCAGTCTCCTAGAAGGCAACCGAATAGGCAGCAATTACCTCCTCCTCCTCCTCCTCGTCCATTTTCTTCTGCAATTTCTCTGACTCCCAAAACCCCATAAACCTCAACCACTACTGCTCTTCGTCGATCCTCGGGCCGTATCTCTCTTTCGCAAGATCTTACGAGCCCGGAAAAGTAATTTTCATCTCTTGAAAAATCGGTTGAAGTTTCACCATAAAGTACAAATCTTGCTAGAAATGGCGAGCGATCGAATTCCAAAACGCCGAAGAAGACCGGTAAACCTCTGGTGGAAACATGAAGAACCCCAAAAGTTGACAAAAATGCTGAGATACAAAAACCCCTAAAAGTAGGATGGATTGCACTCAGTTGATGTATTGTTTTCTCCGGTGTCGCTTGAATTTTGTCGGAGACGAAGAAGCGAAAAAAGAAAGATTTTGGTGAAGAGAGGAATGCTAATGCTGCTGTGACAAGATCTATGGCACCAAAAAAATGAAAAAAAGAAAAAGAAGTGGCAAATTTAAGAATCTATTGAAAAGGAGGGTTTATTACAAGAAGGTGGTGTATCATGGGGTGAATTCGAGTTAGGAGATGATGTGTATGTGAATAGGAGGGAGGATGCGAGCTCGGATGAGGAGGAACATGAGTAGGAGTGCCGGGTTTGTTTTAAAAGCAGGAAGGAGTATTATGATTGAATGTGAGGATTGTTTAGGTGGGTTTCATTTGAAGTGCTTGAAGCCGCCGTTAAAGGAGGTTCCTGAAGGTGAATGGATTTGTGCGTTTTGGGAGGCAAGAAAATTGGGGAAGCACATTGAGTTGCCGAAGCCTCCAGAGGGAAAGAAATTGTTTAGGACGGTGAGGGAGAAGCTTCTTTCAACTGATTTGTGGGCGGCACACATTGAATGGTTTGGTCATTTTTTGTTTTAAATTTAATTGAATTGGATTGTTGTTGTATTGCTGTTTGTGGAAAGAAGTGGATGGGATTTATTGGTGTTGAGTGCGCTGGTATGTGATACCGGAAGAGACTGCTGCTGGAAGACAAACTCATAATTTGAGAAGAGAACCTTATCAAACAAATGATTTTGCAGATACTGAGGTGTTGGATGCTATCTAATCTCGTACTTATTGTTCATATATAGTTATAGTCATGGGGAAATTGAGCGTTAATCATTCAGAGTGAGAGGATATTGATATATTAGTATTAGGAATGAAAGGAAAATGGACGACTTCAAACTCTGGAGAATGAAATGGATTTAAGGATGGGCTGCTCCTTGACAAATAATTAGATGTATTTAATTAATTTATCTTTGTTGCATTCTTCATCTAATCTTCAAGTTTTAACCTATGCTAATAACTATTTTCTGATTAATATTGTTTTATGTTGAACTCAGGTTCCTTATACAAGAAAAGCTGAGGTTTGCAACTTTTCTACTGCTTGTCACTGCAGATTGAATCCAGCATTAGGCATTGCTTTGTCAAGAATCCAAAAGAATTTACCAAGGTCAATGATGAAGGGGATGATGTTTTTCTATGTGAATATGAATATAGCATACACTGGCATAGTTTCAAGTGCAAAACTGATGTTGATAATGAAGGGGTAAACATTCAGAATTAGAAGAACTGGTTCAGGGACTCTATATCATAAGAATGTGGTTGTTCTGATTGAAATTTATTGGTGGCCTCTCTCATTTGGTAGGAAGGTGAAGACCCAGACAGCGATAAAGATTGGAATGTTTGCAAGGGTGCTGACTCTGATACAGATGAAGACATGGAATGCGAGGATGAAGGATATAACGAATTTACAAACCAGACAATCCCCAGCTCATGAGTTGGTAGCAGTAATTTATTTTTGTTGCATAATGTAAATTTATGCTTAGTGGTATCGCAAATCGTCGTAGTAATCAATTATGCGATAAATACAGAACTCACGGAACGGAAGAGGAGGTTGTTTGGTCTTCAAAAGATATGGAGAAAGAGCATGTCAGATGCCATAAGTAGACTGAACTAGAAAGAGCTAAATCAACACTTTTGTTGGCAACATTGCCCAAATCTCTACCTTGTAGAAATAAGTACGTGGTAGTTGATGGTTCTTTATTCTTTTTTAGGTACACATGGTTTCTGATGTCATTGGTACTTTTTTTAGAGAAATGGAATAGATAACAACATTTATAAAGGGTGCAATCTGTGATGATCAGTGTCTGGGACGTTGACTGTATAGTCATGGTGTTCCTGGAACCGGCAAGGTAAAATCTGCTGGGTTTAATCCCTAAGTTGTTATATTTCAAACGATTATTGGTCTCGTCCAAGTTTTATTGAATTGAAAGTTATATGATTTCTACTTACTTTTCCACATGAAATTGCAGACAATAAGTGTTCTTTCTGTAATGAGGAAAACTTGTATATACTTGCCACATTCTAAATTGATTGTTATAGTTATCCTCATATTTCCTTCTCTTTTGCCTATATGTCTTTGCCATTATACATTGATGATTTTGATGGGAATATTATACTTCTTGCAATAAAATTTAGACAAAACCATGAATTTCAGGAATAGCAAACACAGTTCTATGGATCTGCCAGGGAAGCTGCTTCCTCGTATTTCAAGTCTCATGGGTGTCCAAAAGTTTTGCTTTGGTCCCTGTAATTTTCAGCAGCTTCAAGAAATTATATCAAGTCGCCTTAAAGGAATTGAAGCATTTAGAAAAGCAAGCTATAAAACTTGCTTGAGGAAAGGTTAGTCCTTGTGCTACTTGTTTTTGCTCTACAATTTTCATCTCCTAAATTGTATGCCCTGCAAATTGAATCATGAATGCCAAGGCATGTCGTAGATGCTCTTGCTCATGTTGTACTGCCCTCCCCGCGTAGTTTAGAACAAGGCTCCTTAACATGCACCTACGAAAAACCCAATCCAGATAAGCCTTTCTGTCTCTGCCATTAGCCACCAAATCTTCCCTCCGTTTTTTCCAGAACATTCGCTGAAATGTCAGCTGCAATTCGCAATCTCTTCTCCGCAAATACATTTTCACTTACTCCCCTCTTCTCCTTCTCCAATCCTCCGCTCTTTCTCTCCACAAATACTCCTCTCTCTATCCTCTCCCTCTCCGTTAGCTCCCCCACTCAAACGACGCCCTTTCCGCCGGAAACGACGAAGAGGAGTTCCAAGACTTTGAGGGAGAAGACGGTGAGTTTGAAGAAGAAGAAATCGATGTCGAGGAATCTGACGGTCACGATTTCGGCTTTGATGTCAACGCGCTTGAGCGTGAAGTCAAGGATGCTGTTCGCGAGTACTCTTCATCGTTGTCTCGCGAACTGGGAATTGGTGCGATATATCAGATTTATTTTTTTCAATTTTTTAGAAGGATTTGAAATTAGCTTTTGATAGAACTTATTTATTTATTTGTTTATTTAACTTGTGTTAAAGTAATTGGGAAGGTTATCTAGTTTTTCTGATATCATTGTCACGTTCTTTCGTTATACGAAGATACTGTAAGCACTGTTATAACATTACAATTTGCTGTAACCACTTATGCATCTCGAAAATTTCCCCTTCTAAGCAACAAACAGATGCACTCTTCCTCTTCCTTTTTGTTTTTGGTTAAGTAGGTGTCACTGGCTGTTTGAGCGCATTGGTGATTTTGTGTATGTATCCCTGTCGGGTGAATTGATTTGGTTGAACCCAGCATGTTGCCACTAGGTTTCAAGCTTGAGTTGTCAATGAAAATATGATTACTTTAGTTCCGCAAGTGGCATTCATTACAGGAATAACCACACGGGATATGTTCTAGATTTTGTTCAGAGAGAAGGCGCGCCCTTTTTTCATCAATCATGTCATATTTGCCTATAATGATGGAAACAGTCTAAACCAAAAGCGAAAAAGTAGAGAAAATTTGTAGTCATAAGTTTCTGTGAACTTTTTGACTTGGTATTCAAAATTTTGAAACCTGGACTGTCCCTTAGCCTTTTGTAACTACTCTCTCTCTCTCTCTTCTTTTTTTTCTTTTTGTTTTTTTTCAGTGGCCAATGACTTGTCCAGCATTCATTGAGCAACCTTACTGATTGAAGGGAATGTGCAGTTTCCCGCATCTCACATGCAATGGGCAATTAACTTGATAAACCCAGGCTATAGTACCACTTAATCCAACCCTAGGTATTATGTCATTTGAAGGTATTATTTCATTCAAAATAAGGTAAATAACTATTTGACTGAATGTTTCTGACAACACAAGCTTTGCGCATTTTTTGGGAAAGCTCGTTTAAGATGATATGGGGTTATGATTATCATTCCTCCAGTAAATGGAGGAGGTTGTGGTTTTGAACCTTTTGGTATGGGTGGGGTGGAGGCTGTTGTAAGCGGTAGGCTTAGGCGCTTTTATTGGAAATTAAAAAGAGATAACCTCACTGGTAGTTTTCAAATGTAGCATTCGTATATTTTGACCTGACAGTAAAATAATTTGCTGGCTGTTTATCTAAATGATCTCCTTTAATAAGATGGTAACATTTTTCTTATTGTCCTCGGATTCCAGGATTGCTGAAAAGATCTCGAAAGAAGAGAAGGGTTGTCTGATTGTTGTAAACAAATGGGACACAGTAGAATAAAAACCAGCAGACTGCAACATACTTTGAGCAAGATGTTAGAGAGAAGCTTTGTGCTCTTGATTGGGCGCCTATTGTTTATTCAACCGGAATAGCTGATCACAGTGTTGACAAGTATGTTTTTGATCTGGCAGTATCATTTACTTTACTGTTTTAAATGATTGACCTGAAAGCATAATCTATTATTAGCAACCAATTCATTCGAAATAATAGCTGGAGGGAAAAGATTTTAATGTTTTTCATTCCTGAAATAGTTGCAAATAGAAAAATCAACTGCTGGCTTGACGTGAAAAAACCTATAGATAAGATATGTTGTTTGCGTGATCTTTTGCTCAGTGTTTTGCATAATCCCTTTACCTTCCTCTCAAAAGAAAGAACATTTATTTGAATAATTGTTCTTACTTGAGAAATTAGGAAAACAAAACGAATAAGTTGTATGGTGGTTGTTTTGGGTCAGGATTATTGTTGCTGCTGCAACAGTTGACAAGGAGAAATCAAGAAGGCTAAGTACAGCCATATTAAATCAAGTAGCACGGGAAGTGCTTGCTTTTAGGTCACCTCCTAGGACCAGAGGTGGCAGGAGTGGGCATGTATTTTATTGCACTCAGATACATATGTTGTGCAAGTACATTACTGATGATATTTTCTCTCTGATAATATTGTGCCATGCCTTGATATATCCAGGTTGTTGCAGGAAATGTGTTTTCTTTGTTAAAGGGATTCATATTCTTTTTTTGTTATTTATTGCAAGGGAATTGTGTTGTTCATTAATTGATGTTAAGAACTGAAACAGTTTTCTTTTTGATTATACTTTTTAGTGCTTTTGTGTGTGTCTACTTTTACTACCTAAAAATCACGATACAAGTTGATCAAGCAGTGCCACAGATTCACTCAAAAAACTTTCTAGTTTGATTTATAGAAGTCAGTTACAGAAAATGCATTCTGACATGCCATTTGTAGAACACTAATTCTTAATTCGATGTCACATGCGTGCTCTTGTTGCTTCTAAATTTCTGAATTCTATTTTTTCAACATTTGATAGTGCATCGTTACCACCTTGTTTTGAATGTGATATCTTTTGCAGGCTGCTATCAGGCAACCAAAATTTGTTTTCTTTGTGAATGATGCAAAACTATTTCCTGAGACTTATGGATGGTTACATGGAGAAGCAACTGCATTCAGATGCAGGTTTTGCTGGTACCCCAATTTGTATTCTGTGACTCAGTATAAGAAAAAAAGAAGAAAAGGGATAAAAATGCATTCAGATGCAGGTTAGTGTAAATCCTGTTTTTTAAGATAAATCATCGACTCTGTTAATATACGTTAGCATAAAAAATGCATCCTTGTTTTGAAGTCGATTCACTCAAACACAGTTCTGCCGCGTTTACATTTATATATAAATTTGATTTATTTCAATTCAAATATTTATTTTTTCTTGGACTGGTGTACGGGCAGGGCAGAAGCAAGAATGCGAGTGAATGTTGAACTGACAAGAAGAAACTTAACATTAAGCATGTAAACAAGAAACAGTATTGATCATTTTAGGAAAGGCTTCGACTTAATTTCTTTGAGAGCCTTATATTTTGAGGATGGCTTGCGGTGATTGCTGAAAAGAACCTGCGGCATCGAAGTTGTGAAATCTTTTTTTCTAAGGGGAAATTGACGTGGATCCCTTGGCAGGCACTTTATGTTTTTCCAATCTCCTTAGGGTGAGTAAAAGGGGAAGCAAGGAAAGAGATCGGCACTTTGTTGACACTTGCAAACTGTAACAGACAACAAAAACGAAGATGGTTGTGAGCTTGTAATATATGATGTTACTCAATGGATTATTTCCGCGTAACAGAAAAGATTACCGCGTGAATATGAGAACAGGGTCTTTGTATTTGCAGAAATCTGCAAGTGGTGAACAAACATTGTATGTTGTTCAAAATTATTGAAGCTGTAAAAGCATTACAATTTGTGGTGATTATTTTGTATTGTTGTCTACTTTAGCTCAATATATAATTGCTTGTTCATGTAATAAATGGTATCAAATCTGTATTGAAAATATTATTTCATGGTCGTGTTAACAAGCAACAGATCCAATGACCCAAACAACTAAAATCTTCAACGGAAGTATTAAAAAGCAAACCAGATGAAATGAGAGGTTCAATCAGGACCAATATACTAATGAGCGATCTATCCAGCTCTGAAAACTGGATTATTCGTCGCTATCTTGCACAGCTTCTGGAGAAAAATATCTAATGGCGTTGGTTGGTTGATCGAAATCATCCCAAAACCAGTTTCTCGACATGCTCCATTTTGCTTTTTTGTTCGTTGCACTCCATTGTTGCAGTCTTCTTAGCTTTATAGACCACCTCCTTAAGCTTTGTCGGGAGCACCTGAAGAGAACGAGGATCGTGGAAGTCTTCCATGAGTAACTTCTCTACCATGTCTTCAACAGAAATCAAACCTTTTGCCTGGGTCATCTTCCCAGCTTTATAGACCACCTC
>CP135566.1:10128148-10157809 GCA_032401905.1 Swietenia macrophylla
AATCGGAGATATTTCTTAATGTATATGTGTATATTAAATAATCACTCAATAACTTATAACTTTTATTAACAAATAATAATTAAGTTTGATCAATACAAGAACGATTCAAATTTATTTAAGAAATTAAAAAATTATAATAATCAAAAAATGAATTTATTATTTTTAAATAATTAATTTTTGAAATTATTTTTTAATTCTTACTTGAGTTTTATATTAATGGAGAATAATAGTAGTTTCTAAGAGACAAAAGTGATGACTGATGAGTAATAATTTCTATGCCATAATTTTGCCCAATTAAAATAAGACGAAATATTTGGTACCTTATTGATATTTTCCAACAGAAAAAAATTAAACCTGTGTCTTAACGGCGTCGTAACGTTCACGTTCAAAGATGGAAAGTGAGGGAAATTTGGCGCCAATTTTCTCCCGCCAATGCCTGATCCGCTTTCTCTCTCTCTCTCTTTCTCTGAAACCCTAATGCCTATTTCTCTTTCGTCCTCCGTTCAATCCGATCCATGGCAGAGACCACGCCGAGAAAACTCTATCAGTCTCCTAGAAAGCAACACAATCGGCCACTATTACCTTCTTCATCTTCTTAATTTTCTCCTACAATTTCTCTGACTCCCAAAACCCCACAAACCTCAGTCCCTACTACTCTTCGCCGATCCTCGCACCGTATCTCTCTTTCACAAGATCTTACGAACCCGGAAACACACTTTTGATGTCTTGAAAAATCGGTTGAAGTTTCAAAACAAAGTCCAAATCTGGCTAGAAATGGCGAACGATTGAATCCCAGAACGCCGAAGAAGACCGGTAAAACTTTGATGGAAACACGAAGAACACCAAAAGGTAAAAAATGTTGAGGATACAAAACCCCAAAAGGGAAACCAAGTGATGGATTGCACTCAGTTGAGGTATTGTTTTCTCCGGTGTCACCTGAATTGGCGGAGAAGAGGAAGAGAAAAAGGAAAGTTTCATGCGAAGAGAGGAATGCTAATGCTGTTGTGACAAGATCTACCGTAAAAAGAAGAAATGTCAAAGTTGGGAATTTGAAGAAGAGGAGAGTTTATTACAATAAGGTGGTGTATGATGGGGGTGAATTTGAGGTAGGAGAAGAGGTGTATGTTAAGAGGGGACGCGAGCTCAGATGAGGAGGAACCCGAATCGGAGGAGTGCTGGGTTTGTTTTAAAGCAGGAAGGAGTATTATGATTGAATGTGAGGATTGTTTAGGTGGGTTTCATTTGAAGTGCTTGAAGCCGCCATTAAAGGAGGTTCCTGAAGGTGAATGGATTTGTGCATTTTCGGAGGCGAGAAAATTGGGGAAGTAGATTGAGTTGCCGCAGCCTCCAGAGGGAAAGAAATTGTTTAGGACGATGAGGGAGAAACTTCTTTCAAGTGATCTGTGGCCTGCACATATCGAAAGGTTTGGTCATTTTTGGTTTTAAATTCAATCGAATTGAATTTTTATTGTTATGGCAGGTGTGATTTGTTCGGATATAAGCTTCCTTTCTTGTTGGTGTATTGCATTTTGTGGAAAGAAGTGGATGGGATTTGTTGGTGTCGGGTGCTCTAGTACATGATACGGGAAGAGACAGCTGCAGGAAGACAACCTCATAATCTGAGGAGGGAACTTTATCGAACAAATGATTTTGTAGATATTGAGGTGTTGGATGTTGTCTAATCTCGTACTTATTTTTCATAAATTATTATAATCGCCAGGAAATTGTGGCGTAATCATTCAGAGTGGGAGCAAACTGATAGATTAGTCTTAGGAATAAGAGTAAAATGGACGACTTCTAACTCAGGAGAATTAAATGGATTTAAGGATGTGCTGCTTCTTGACAAAACATTAAACGTATTTAATTAATTTATATTTATTGCTAATCTTCTTCAACTTTTAACTTGTGCTCATAACTTTTTCTTGCTTAATACTGTCTTATGTTGGGCTCTGATTCCATATCCAAGAAAAGCTGAAATTCTCATAATAAAGCTTGTAACTTTGCTACTGCTTGTCACTGCAGATGGAATCCATCATTAGGCATTGCTTTGTCAAGAATCCAAAATAATTTGCCAAGGCCAATGATGAAGGGGATGGTGTTTTTCTATGTGAATACGAATATGACATACGTTGGCATAGTTTCAAGCATATAGCTGATATAGATAATGAAGAGGTAAGCAGTCAGAGTGAGAAGAATTGGTTCAGGGACTCTATATCATGATAATGTGGTTGTTCTTATTGAAATCTATTGGTGGCCTCTCTCATTTGGTAGGAAGGTGAAGATGCAGACAGCAATGAAGATTGGAATGTTTGCAAGGGTGCTGACTCTGATACAGAAGAAGATATGGAATACAAAGATGAAGATACAAAGAATTGACAAACCAGACCATCTCCAGCTCATGAGTTAGCAGCAGTATGAACATTTAGTATTGTTGCATATTGTTAATTTGTGCTTATTGGCATCACAAATGGGGATGTTAAGAAATTATGTGATGAATACAGAACTCACGGAAGGGAAGGTTCTTTGATCTTCAAAAGATAGGGAGAAAGAGAATCCCAGAGCATGTGAGATGCCATAAGCAGACTGAACTAGAAAGGGCTAAAGCAACACTTTTGTTTGCAACATTGCCCAAATCTCTACCTTGTAGAAATAAGTATATGGAAGTTGATGGTTCTTTATTCTTTTTAAGTTATGCATGGTTTCTGATGTCATTTGTAATTTTTGTAGGGAAATGGAAGAGATAACAACATTTATAAAGGGTGCTATTTGTGATGATCAGTGTCTGGGACGTTGCCTGTATATTCATGGTGTTCCTGGAACTGGCAAGGTAAAATCTATTGGGATTAACCCTCAGTTGTTACATTTCAAACAATTATTGATCTTCTCCAAGTTTTATTGAATTGAAGCTTTTATAGTTATCAATTTCTACTTACTTTTCCCCATGAAATTGCAGACAATGAGTGTTCTTTCGGTAATGAGGAACCTGAGGTCTGAAGTTGAAGTGGGAGGTATAAAACCGTACTGCTTTGTGGAATTTAATGGTCTAAAGTTGGCATCACCAGAGAATATTTACAGGGTAAATATTAAGGAATTTGCCTAATTCATTTAATGGACGGCATCTTCTGGTTGCTCCCTGTAATCTTTATAGTCTATGCTTTTGCAGGTTATAAATGAAGCATTAAGTGGACACATGGTCAGTTGGAAGAAGGCTCTCTATTTACTGAATGAGCGATTTTCGGATGGAAAGAAAATTGGCTAAGAAGGCGACCGTCCTTGTATTCTTCTCATAGATGAACTTGATCTCCTTGTAACCAGAAATTAATTGGTAAGCTTTTGTATTTTATGATGTAAAATTTATGAATAATTATTTTAACATATATTTAAAAAATTAATAAAAGCTGAAAACTTATATATACATGCACTTTTTATTTCAGGTTCTCTACAACATTCTTGATTGGTCCACCAAGCCATATTCTAAATTGATTGTTATAGGTATCCTTATATTTCCTTCTCTTTTGCTGATGTTTGCCACCAAAACATTGATGGTTTTGATGGGAATATTGTACTTCTTTCAATAAAATTTAGACAAAACCATGGATTTTGGGAATAGCAAATACTATGGATCTGCCAGAGAAGCTACTTCCTCGTATTTCAAGTCACAGAGGTGTCTAAAGCCTTTGCTTTGGTCCCTATAATTTTCAGCAGCTTCAAGAAATTATTTCAAGTCGCCTTGAATGAATTGAAGCATTTGAACAGCAAGCTATAGAATTTGCTTCAAGAATGTTAGTCCTTGTGGTACTTGCTTTTGCTTTACTATTTTCATCTGTCAAATTGTATGCAGAAAATATGAACATGTTACCAGATATGGATTTTTTTTTTTAATTCTCTCATTTGACTTTGAACATGCTGTCCATTTTTAGGTTGCAGCTATTTCAGGAGATGCACGTCGTGCACTGGAGATATGCAGGCGTGCAGCAGAAATTGCAGATTATCGTGTTAAGAAGCTAACCTTGAGTCCAAATTCTGCTTCTGCAGGTAAAAAAACTTTGGCTCTATGGATTATCATTGTTTTACAATAAAACTTTCATTTCTTTACAAAACAATGCTTTAGAATTGTGAGCGTGAGAAAATTATGATCTCTAAAGAAATTATGCATAACCGTTATCCAGGAAAAAGGCTTGTTGCTATGGCAGACGTTGAAGCAGCTATTCAGGAAATGTTCCAGGCACCTCATATACAAGTGAGTTAAAAATTGGATAGTTTTTTTGTCAACAATGTATTTAAAGAAATATAAAATATGGATGTGGATTCCAATGTTGTAAATGAAATGTGAAAAAGGATTACTTAGATGGTAATGTTCATATATTGTCTCATGGGGGATTTTTGGATATCAGACATCAAAGGCTATACTGTCTCTGTGAAAGAAGTGTCCTGGTTACGGAGGGTCATTGAATTAACATTAATGAGGAGTCAACCTATTCTCTCTCTCTCTCTCTCTCTATTTTTTTTTTTATTTACAAGAAGCAAACATAAATTAAACTAAGATATGGATGAGATTTATGAAATCAGTGACAAGCAGTCCACCAGGTTGAAGATCTAAAAAGAGAAAATCTATTAGAAAAATCATCCAATCATTGCTGAATGATAGCTTAGCCGTCGTCAAGAATTACAGTGTTAGAAGTCAATCCCATTCTGTTAATTTTGATGGCGGTCCTGGTATTCTAGATCAAAGTTCAATAAAGTTGGGGAATAAACATCACTGTAGATTTTCAGTGTTATGGGTAATAAAATATCTAGTTCAGATGTATATTATACCTTGATAGACAGTGAATACACTGCAAGGGCTGAAACTATCACAACTGATGATTGAAGCAATACCAACAAAGGTTGCATGGTTTTCTTGTTGTTTTCTGTTTTTATTCTTGTGCATTTGCACTTGAATGATATTTGGAACTTTAACACTATATTCAGTCACTAGCTTTGTTATTGCTCTCTTACTTACTGAGTTAAACTATATATGATGGGTTTCAAAATAGATAAAATATTAAAAAATGATCTGGTCTTGTCTTGAAAACATGCAGGTTATGAAAAGTTGCTCCAATGTGAGCAAAATTTTCTTGACAGCCATGGTGTATGAGCTCTATAAAACAGGGATGAGTGAAACTGACATTGAAAAGGTTCGTTTCTAGCACCCTTTAATCTTCTCTGGAGTTGTTGCTGTGCCGGTATAATTAAATTTTCTCTGCCTTAATGTTTTGGCACTGGCTATAGGTGTCAATTCTGAAGTTGAAAACTAAATCATGATCTTGCATCAGCAATACCAACAATGTATGCAACTTCTAACGAACACAAACTATACTAATAACTGTTTCCTCACAAAAAATTAGTCTGCAAATTCTAGATAGAGAATATAGGTTACAAGTTTTTTCATTTGTAGAAAAGTTGGTATTACTTGAAAATCTCTGGTTGCACTTTCGTATCCCTGGTAATTGAACCATGACTACTAAGATGTGTCTTAGATACTCTTGCTCATTTTGTAGGAGTCATTCTTGAAATGGCTGGTACACCTGTTTTTTCTGGGTGTTTTCTGATAGATTCTTTTTTCTTTTAAATTTTCGGTTGGCAATGATTGTGTCATGTCTGTGTACAAGCAATGGAGAAACATTTCCTGGTTGGGACACTCTTGAAAGTAGGGTGAGCAATTTTTGTCTGTTTCCTTCCTAATGTTGTGATAAATTATATGTTTTAGTTTGTTTTGATCTTTGCTGTCGGGGAATGATGGCTTAATCTTCAAAATAGTCTATATCTTCATGCATTTATTTAAAATCATATGAGAACTCATGAAATAGGAGACTCAAGTTCCTAAATTTGAAATTATGTAGAAATTAGTATATTCTTTTCCCATGGCTGCATTATCTGCTTGTCTAAATGACTATATTGATGATATAATATCAATGCTGTGAAAAACAAAAAGATGATAGATTCATTTTATTGTTAATAAATGCTTCCTGTAGATTTGAAGATGAAAACAAAATGGCATATGCATATTCCAGACATTAATATATAGATGGTTTCATTTGTCAGCTGTAAGCTTGGTGGATGCAGAATTTTTCTCTGCGAACCGGGATCCAGGCACAGGTTGCAAATTGCAGCTCAATTTTCCCAAGTTAGTTTCCTATCTGAGCATTCAGTTCCATCACCATGGTCACAATAGAATATGACGGCTATTGAAATGCTTTTGATGGATTTGGCTATAATATATTGGATATATTGTCATGTCTATTTTTTTTCCAACGTAAAATTTAGAACATCTTATATAAAAGTTGAAAACTCTACCACAAAACTTGAAACGAGTAACATGGAATTTAAATCACTAAAGTTAAATATAAAACTTAAAACATGAAATGCAAAATTTGAAACACAAAACTTGAAACTTGAAATCTTTAACATAAAAGTTGGAAAAAAAATTTGTGGATGTAACAATACAGTATATGTACTTTGGTCAATTCTTGTTTTCTAAATACTACCCTGATGTTATTGTCGCAACTTCAACATTAGAAGAAAAACTTCGCTGTCATTGTAACCTAAACAATTTCATCTTGCTTTTTGGCAGTGAAGACGTGGCTTTTGTGCTAAAAGACAGCAAGGAGCTACCATGGTTGGCCACGTATCTATGAATCAGAACTCACAGGAAATCATTTTCTTATTTCACAGCCACAATTTTGAACACATTCTTATCTTAAATTATCATTTCTTTGTTCCCATCTGTTCATACTGATTTTCACTTTTGAATATTTAGCAATGTTTTGGTTACAAAACGTTCATCTTATAGACAAAAGTGGAACTGTTTCAGTTGAGGTACTGCAGTTCCCTACATGGAGAACGCCCGAGAATAAATAGAAGAAAATGCCTTGTTAATGAATGGAAGATGTTAACATTTTGAACCGTGATAGTGCTTTTTATTTATATTCGGCGGTGAATAAAAGATTATATACTTGTATGATTAATGTTTTCAGCGCAAATTCTGCAAGCAAGTAGGCTTCAATCTGTTTGTCTAATATGATTAGGGCAGGAAGTTGTGCTCAATCAATTGAGATCGATATGTAATTACTTTTCAATTCGGGCAACGCCGGAGAGTTTTCACCTTTTTTTTTCATTTCCTGCATTTTTTTTTGGATGAAATTCTCAACTCTTGCATTGTCAAAAATGTAGATAATGCAACCAAGCCCGGCTACTTGGGGCAATGATTTGCCTTTTGAGGTTGTTCAGATACATTTTTTTAACTAAATTATCTGGGAAAGTCACCATATTTAAGAAAAGATGAGAAGAAACATTGAAAATAGGACAATATTACTGATAAATCTCAAAATAGCTAACGTTAACATACTGGAACTAAAGCAGTGCACTCGTTCTCTGCTTGCAACGATACCACTAATCTGCAAATATTTTCATAAAGAACAATTTTCGAGAAATTCCAAAATGTTCCTCTAGCCATAGAATTTATCCTTGCCCACGGGTACAGAACTGTCGACTCCGCTTTTTTTTGGACCCTGACCTTTCTATGTTACTTCAACCAGACTGCAATATATTATGCCCAGCTGCAGTTGCAATATATCAACCTGAACACATCCTCAATCTCTCTTCTCCAGAAAGCAGATCTTGTATTTAATATATTTTTAACTTTTGGTAAACATGTTCTAAATGTCACAGGTGGCTAAGCTGGTGGCGCAAGTGAAGAAGTTTTCAGCCATAAGGTTCGGCCTAATATGGTATTTCCATGAACAGAAAGGTAAGCAGCATTTAGCCTAGAAAAAAAAAATATTAAAGATTAGATATAGTGAGCAATAAAACAAAAGAATAGTCTCTATAAATCACAAAAGCAGGAAAGAAACTTTACTTATCAACATCTGGAATAGCCAAGGGATCATACAACTCCTCCCTTTGCTCTATAGCTGGGACAGTGCCAGCCATGGCTGCCATATCTGGGGCACCTTCAACCTGGCAACGAACATTCCAGATATCATGCAGAGTTTGTGCATTAATAAAAAAATCCAGGAAATCATCACCGAGAAAAACTCGTTTTCTCATAACTCCTGCCCCCTTTTCCAGGATGGACAAGTTGTCCCTAAAAAGATGAAATGCTTTTGGAACAAACAAAAATAAAAATTCAAGAAAATAATTGCAAACAGTTATTCACAAGCTAAGTCATTGTAGCATAGAGCAATTAGAGCAGATGTGGAAGAGACTGAGAAGTATACTATGCCACTGAATATATATCCATATACATACATTCATTGGCGTCTGTCTTTGTGTGAATATGCATGCGTTGTAGAACAATAGGACATGAAATCTGATATTTGTAAAGTTAAACTGGCGAATTTGAGGACAGTAGAAGAATGTGGCATCATATAAATATTTCACAATAAACATTTTGGTCTCTAGGTATTACATTAAACACTACCAAAAACAATATACAACTATTTTATACCAAGCAAGTTGAAAAAATACTGAAGGCCAAGATGCATTTATAGTTCAGAAAAGGTTTCAAAGGAAAGAAAGAATAGGACAATACTACAGATGCAACTAAACCATACCATAAGATAATAAGTGAAAGATTAATCGTAATTGCCAGAACATGGAGCAGATATATTAAAATTGTCACCTGTTGAGTGTACTGTGGGTACCCTGCATAGGCACCATATGCATATAATGATGGATCCTGAGTAGCCCCATATGCATAGGCATCGTAACCTTGTCCGTAGCCATAGTACGCATTCCATTGACTCTGATCTACTTGTGTTCCCATGCTACCAGTTACATCCTGTAAGTCAGACCACAGAATTATTGTTTAACATTTGCAGTTAATAAAATACTGATATAAATAAAGATACCAACATAAGGAGGCTGAATAGAGATCTCATATTCATCATCAGCTGTGTTATTCTACAATGTCAGTGAGGATTGCACATATTTAAATGCATGATCAAAATGAGTTTAGATAAATCATTCAATCTTACTCTCAATTCCCTTCCATTGCTTAGATAATATCAACAATTTAATTGTATTTCCCTAAGGTTTTACTGGCTCTGTACAAGCATTAGAATTTGCGGCAAGAATGTAGTAAAAATATTTTCAAAGGTGGACAAAACTGAGGTTATGATGGACAAAAGCTCAAATTAAATATCACCTGTTTCCTGCCCCAAGAAATACGAACTTGTTGTTGACCAATCACATGTCCCTGCATCCGTAGGATGGCATCTTCGGCAGATGCCCTATATAGAAATTAGAGGTCAGAAAGGTTAGACTCTATTGGACAACCGAAAAATGAACCAAATCAAACTTCTTTACTGATATATATATATATATATATATTATTTGTTCATTTTTACTACAACATCTTCTGCCTCTTTCCAGCCTCTATATTAACGCATCTCTTGTATGTGAAAAAAGTAAAGCACAGGCTTTCTAAATTAAAAAATAAAAAATCTGAGAACAGGTATTAAATTTTTTTTTCTCAAAAATAAAAAATAAATATGAAGGCTGCAAAACAATTTCATTCATTATTTTAGATTATTAGGATGCTCACGGTTTCACATGCTATACTAACCTAGCTGCAAACTGCACAAAACCACATCCTCTGCCCACCGGAATTTTGACATTGACAATCTCCCCAAAATGCAAAAAGGTTTGCTTCAATTCTTCTTCTGTAACATTAGGATCTAAGTTACCGACAAAAATCTGCAGCACAAAGAAAAGAAAAGAGATGAATAAGGAATTCAGTAGAATAAAGCCAGAATTACTTCCGTAACATAAAATGATGAAGCATGTCTGACTTACTGTAGTGTTATTGATATCATTATCCACTGGAAGCACATGAACTGGGGTAGTGTATGCTGGTACCGGATATACAGCTGCAGAAAAAAAAACCATAGGTAAGTATATATTTAGAGCTGACAAAATTTAAAGCACCAAAAATGTGATTGAAGGATGAAAATTGTCATCTGGTTGGACAAAATCCATTATGGAGAATACATACAGCAGTATTGAAATTAATAGCGACTAAAGGCCCTGCAGTAAAAATAGTAAAGAAATGAATATGACCTTTTGTTGCAACATATTGCTGTTGAAAACCAGTTGTCTTTTTTGGTGTTGCTGCACTAATACGCATTGGCCGAGTAGAGCAAAATACACCATTCATTTCAGTCATTGCACGATTTCTTTCATTCTCGTCTATAAATTTGACAAACCCATATCCCTTGGAACGACCGGTGTTTGGATCAGTCACAACCTTGGCACCTCTAACAGATGGATATTGAGATCGAAAGGTTTCTTGCAACAGATAATCAGTAACATCAGGTGCTAAATCTCCCACAAAAATTGAATGCTCAGGCCCGGCATCAGGACGCTTCTCGCCAATACCAAAAGAAGCCCAATTCAACCTGAAATTTTGTTCAATTCCAGGCATTGGAGTCCCATTGTAAGTCTGCAGAATCCTCTCTGCTGCCGCATGAGAAACGAATTCCACAAACCCATAACCCTCTGGCTGGCCAGTGATCTTGTTACGTATAATTTTTATTGAAATTACCTGCACAGAGTAGAGCAGTGAAAAGTTACACTAGGTTCATCACAAACAAAAGAGCTACAAACTCTCACTGAACAAAATGACAGAGAAAGAGAACTATGCAGCCAGAGTTTCACACGTCATCACCTAATTTGGGGCAACAACAGTCAATTTCAACAATTACATCTCATTACTAACTGTGGATCCAGTTGCCAGTGCTTTGGCAAAAGCATTATCGAGTAAAAGCACTTACTCAAAAACACTAGAAAGTTCTTTTCAAATACACAACTACGAACTACTCCTTTAGAAAGCGCTTCAACTGCTTTTCAGATTTTTTTTATTTTTTTTTGTAAGAAAAAGGAACCCTGCAAGTGCTTCTTCAAAAATGAAAGCACTCTTTATGGTGCCAAAAACTTTTCATACAAATTAGGTCGTTTGGCATTAGCAATAGTAGAAATTGTCGATACTTGGCGAGCCCATATCCCTGTAATAATTTAACCAAAATCCACAATCTGGGCAACCATAGATTCTAGTATTTCAACTAATATTCTGCGAAAATTTCCAAATTCTTCGTGTATTTCAGTCTTCTATTACTTTCCTCGTACTACCTCAAAACACACACCCCCCCCCCCCCCCCGGCAAAAAAAAAAAAAAAACCGTCTCGTTTGAGTTTTCATTACAATCAACTAGCAACACTTTGAAAACAATCGGCATAAGATTTAATCAACAATTCAATAATAACATCAAAACCATAGATAAGTACCTCGCCGGTATGAGCGAAGCAGGAATTGAGGTAGTTCTCGTCGACCCAGTATTGTAAGTCTCCAATCCAGAGAGTTCTTACTTCTTCTAACGTCATTGGATGATGGTGTTGATGATATCCTCCTCCTTGTGGCCCTGCTGCCGCCATTGTTGCCGCTTTCCCTTTTTTTTTTTTATTTATTTTTATTTGTTGTTCCTTATTTGTTCAATTTGCCAGAGCCCAGAAAGCGCTTCCCTTGTATCAGAAACGACCGTCGTTTTCAATCACTGAGATGGGCCGCGCCACGGGCCCGTCTTTGTTTGTTTAATATCACTAAACTGGATTAGATAATTTACATCCAAGTCCTTAGTGTTTGTTTAAATTCCAAATAAATTAGAAGTTTGCAAAATATTTATTTTTAAATTTTTTATAAAGTTATATTTAACATTATGTCATTTCATAATTTTCAGAAAATAAATTTTTTGCTGTATCATTTTTAAACTATATATTTATATTAAAATTAATCAAAAAATATAAAATTAAGTAAAATAACAAGAAAAAAGAAGATAATATTTATAGTTTTTGATGGCATTACACAACAGTATAAAAACATATTTGTGACCAAAATACAAATATTTCTATCTTTTTTATAAATTTTGGATGTGAATGTATGCTTTTCAAAATTTATTAGTGTTCACCGCCTAACAATTGTAAGTTAATATTACGTCATTTTTAAATTATATATTTATTTTAAAATTAATCAAACGATATCAAATTAAGCAAAATGACAAGAAAAAAGAAGATAATATTTATAATTTTTTATGACGATACACAATAGTATAAAAATGTATTTGTGAGCAAAGTATAAATATTCTTATCTTTTTATAAATTTTGGATATAAATGCATGCTTTTCAAAATGTATTAGTGTTCATCGCACAATAGTTATAGGGTAAAAATCACGACGTCTAGATCTCAAATATAGCTTTAAGCAATTTTCACTTCTCAGTTTTCTTTTGGTATATTTATTTATTTTTTCAATCTTAAAGCATTTTAATCCCCTCAACATGACTCTCAAGTCGCAGTAACGGAGCCGCTTCATTAGGAATAAGCAGAAGAAAGACGCCAACTCATAGCCGAGTATAGGTGTGCTGCAAGATTCTGATTTCTGTAGCAAAATACAGCCATGGAAATATGTATTCTTGTTCGTTCATTCATTCATAGAAGAATCAAAACACATGGAATGCTTGATTAGTAATACAGTTGTTTCTTTTTTCATTTTCCGAAAAATTTTCTATTGACCCCACAACCATAGAAAATATTGGAAGTATAATTGCCATTTTCTGCATTTTAATATAAGCATAAAGATAACAATAATTCGTTGATTTCAATCAAGAATTCTAAATTTTGAGAGATTTTAAACCAATTTTTTAAAATATAATTCTTACCAGTCTAATGTCAAAAGACCTAATCATTTACCAGTGTTACTTGTTTCAGGACCATTACTTACTCTAACATCTTACAACTAAATTAATAAATATTAAAATTTGATGGCTGTTTGGAGTTTGACGACTATATATATATATATATATATATGTTTATTAAATATTTTAGGTGTTGTACTTTAGATTAAGTTAAAATGCAATAATTACAAGGGAGATTTGAAATTATATCAAAATACTCCAAAAGGTTCATCAAGCAAACTCGATTCCATAAAGTTAGAGCATTGTTTCTCATCTATTGGCAAAGCTATGTTGCCACATGGCAGAATTTCTAATCTTATACTGTTTTACATGCACATGGCCTGACATTGAACCAGACATGAAAGGAATTTAAGCTATGGGAGAACTGAAAGTTAGATATGCACTTATTATTAATTAAGTTAGACCAAACATTTATTAATTAATCTCATTTATCAACAAATAGAATACTCAGAGCCAACCCATATAGATAGGCTAATTTCTCTTTTGCTACATATTTATTGGCACAATCTATGCCGGGTTAAGGCTAGGGAATTTGTTGATGTTATACCTAAAATTAGGCAGTGAACCGATATTGGTCTTTAATTACCCAGAATATAAGTAGGTATTACCATCTACACGAATCATTTATAGTATTACCATATGAAATTTGATTTAGAACTAGCCTTACATTCATCTTTAATTTTGAATCATCATTATTGCACAAAATTTTTCTTGTGCTATCCATTACTAAAGAATATTTTTTAAAATCAACATTTAGATTTAATTCGTCATATAACCTTTTACATAATACATATTATACTTTAACATAAAATATTAATATTTAAGAGTCATCACGGAGTCTCTAAAGTATTTATCTAAACTCTAATATTTAGGTTTAAACTTTTAAATCAACAGATAATTTAATATAGTATCATATAGTAAACTTAAATATTTCTCAAGCTATAGCCTATAGGTAGTTAGCATGTGAAATCATGATTCATCTTTTACCAACTTCAATATCCCTGCAGTTGCCCACATCAATATATTCAATCTCTAAAATTTGTGGTCTTACAACAATATGTATGCTAAATTCTCATTTAACAAAGGCTGCAATGTTTAACTCTGGTTGTACCAATTGTGGGCACAAGATTTGGCTGTTGTATTTTGAATGTTGACAATGCTTTGTGACAAAGGTTAACATATATAATTTACAGTGTGAAAGTCAGTAGATATTAGTTATTCATTTATTAAGTAATCCTTGTACTCAGCCAACAAGTTAACTGTGGGTACAAGCTTTTAAAAATAAGTTTTCATTTTCCCCCTACAGATTTCGAGCAAACAATGAGGCTGTGGGTACGTTGGCTAGTCTTGGTACTGGTTATACCAATTTCACTTGGTGGTATATGATTCCTGATATGAAGTCCGAAGGTTGTTTGCTCATTATGACAATGGCGGCTTCTCCTGCTATTGCTTCGTTGTTTCTTTATTTTAGGTTTTTGTTTGATTTTTATCTTTTGCATTTACTGTTATATTTATTTTGAGGAGTCAGGCTCATTGTATTCCTCCTGAATTTTTACTTCTCCTTCTTTATCTTAATAAAATATTTTATTTTATATGATTTTTTATTTTTTATTATCAAGTTATGGAAATATTAATTTTTTGAATCGATAAAAAAATGCCTAAAATTTGGTTTGTAATAAATAATAACAAAATATAGTCACATATTTAATTTACATGTATAAATGTACAATAAGGTCTACCATATGTTGGCCTTCCTTTAGATCTATGTCGCATGTCACTGATTCTTAATTATATATACGGATTCAAAATTAAAAGAAAAGAAAAGACATTATAAAAGCAGGTTTGAGATTAACTTTTAATTTATAACTATTATAATATTAAATTATTAATTTATAAATATAAATAAATCAATGGACGAGTAGTAAATATTAAATCAATTAAAGAGAAGTGTTGACTAAATGGATTAGAATTATCTATTATTTTTTTAAGATTTAAGTAGATATTGATACATGATACAGTTGATAATGAACAGTTCAAATTGTATATGAATTTTTTAATTTATATCGTAAAATATAAAATTAATTTATAAATTTTATTAAGTTATAATATGAACTATTTATTACTAATTACATTGTGTGTCATCATTTTGTTGAAGATTAAGAATGAAAAATGATAGAAGATGATCCTAATCTTTACTAAATACTTTAATTGTTATGCTTTTAAAATATCAACAAAAATAATTACACAAAAAAATGTAGGGGCATGTCCACTAAAAATAGGTTTGTTATAGATATAAGTTTCCTTCATTTAATTAATTCGGATGGTTTCTGATTCAAGAAAGAAAGTAATTGTTTGGTTTTATTTAGGTTCATTGAATGCATTCAATACAAATGGCTGCATAACATTTCATTACCCAATCGGATATTTAATGAAAAAATTTTAAGTGAAATAATTTTTTAGTATTAGTACAATTAATATAATAGAATTATTTAATTAATAAAATAAAAAATTTATTTATTAATAATAAATAAAAAAGTTAAATAAATTCTCATAAATTTTTTACACTTTAATTAATTTAAATAGTTTTTGATTCCAAAAAGAAGCTAATTGTTTGGTTTTATTTAGGTTCATGCTTGAATGCATACAATATGAATATCTGTGTAATATTTAATTAGTCAATTGTCTAATTAATAAAAAAATTTGAAGTAAAATAATTCTATCATGTTAGTATAATTAATACAACGAGACTATTTAGTTAATAAAATAAAAAAATTATTTAGTTACAATTGATTAAAAAAATAAAAAAAATTGTTCAATTATCATTTAAATAATGTGATAAGAAAAATTTATGAATTTTTTTTTGACTTTTTTTTATTTATTACTAATAAATAAATTTTTTTATTTTATTGGTTGGTTGATTGCATTGCATCAGTTACACTGATGTCATAGAATCGTCCTACCTAAAATATTATTTTGTTAAATTAATTTATTATTAAATTGTCTATATAATAAGACTCTGAAAGCTTCCACTAAGCCAAAATTGTTTTCACGCAGTTATGGAAATTGCAGCCTTAGCTCTTTCTATTCCATTTGGTTTGGTATTCGTTATATCGGGACTCTCCATAAATCTCATCCAAGTAATTTGCAAATTTGATTCAGTCTTTTTTTTTTTTTTTGGCTTAATACTTGCTTATATTCTTCGTTAATACTGCTGCTTGTTAATTAATTTGCTAATCAGTTCATTTCTTTTTGCTTAATAATATTTGCAGGCATGTCTGTATCTCACAATTAGGCCTCTGTCAAAAAGTTATTACAGAAGGATCAATGGAATAGTTTCTGGGATTTTGTGGTTAGAAATTTTGTGGCTAATGGAATGGTGGGCAGGCCTTGAGGTGTTTGCAGCTCTTTGTCATTACACACACACACACACACACATATTCGAAGCCATTTTCGATTATTTTTTAATTCACCAGTCTAAGCAATTCCTCCAGTATAACGTTTTTTGCATAACTTGTGCAATGAAAATTATAGAATAGAAGCTTTGAACTGAACTTGCTTGTTTTGTAATGTCTGAATGCAGATTAAATTGCATACAGATTTGAGTACTTATCGACTAATGGGCAAAGAGAATGCACTTGTAATGCCAAATCACTTGAGTGATGCAGATACCATGATTATATGGCTTTTGGCTCAGGTTCTCATCTTCATTATCCTAAAATAAATTTACTTGTACCGCTGTTTATTTTTAACATTAACAACGCATTTAATTTTACTTGTACAAAATTATATTACTACAGCGCTCAGGTTGCCTTGGTAGTGCACTTGAAGTAGTGAAGAAATCTACACAGTATCTTCCCGTGAGTTTAATTCTCAACTCTCCTATTATTGTATCTTAATTATAAGTGTCTCAAACGGTGGACTTATTTTTATTTGTGAAAAAAAAATTTATATAAACTCGTCTTGACTTGTTTGAAAAAAAAAGAAAAATTCGGTATAGTTCTTAAAATTATTCTATAAAAGTTGAATCACAAATCTAAATGAGTTTTTCTTAAATTTTTTTAAAATAATTAAAAATAAATATAATTTAATTAATATTAAAGTTCAAATTAATTTTAAATAAAAGAATTAAAATTTTTTGACATATAAATAAATCAAATATTTACATAAATCATTTAGTACATAAATTTATAAAATATAATTTATAATATTTAAATGATATTAAAATATAATAAATAAGCCTGGCCAGGCCAGGCCAGGATGAACCATTTGATATCTCTAATCTTGATCTCAATTTTACAAGAATAGAAATCTAACTACACCAAGTTATGCAGATTTTTGGGTGGGCAGCTTGGTTTTTTGACTTTATTTTCTTAGATAGAAGTTGGAACAAGGATGAAAAGAGGCTGAAGGTATAAGACTGGTTTACAGATAAAAGTTTTAAAAATAGTTTCAGGTCTCGGGAAAGCTTTAACAAACATGCATGTTCCTTGTGTATGTTCAACGTTTGCAGGCAAGTTTTCAAGGGCTAAGAGACTTTCCGAGGCCATTTTGGTTAACTATTTTTGTTGAAGGAACAAGGCTGAGCCCAGATAAACTTTTAGCAGCTCAAGAATATGCTCTTTCAAAGGGGTTGCATGTGCCTAAAAATGTCCTAATTCCTCGTACCAAGGTACATAAAAATTGCATTCTTATCTGCATTTTGAGTAGCAATGTACATGTACGTTCCTTAACAGGTAATTACATACACATATATCTGTACAGGGTTTCGTTGCAGCAGTACAACACTTGCGGTCATCAGTTCCTGCAATTTATGATGTTACGATTGCTGTGCCAAAAAGTTCTCCGATTCCTTCACTGTTTAGGATTTTGAAAGGGCAAGCTTCTACGGTAAGCCGATATATAGGCTGCCGGATTTGATGACTTTCGGGCAGGAAAACATCTTCAACTTCTGTAATAATCCGTTGATTTTCTAGGGTTGTTTAACGTTTTAAAATTTTACAGGTCTGTGTTCATATAAAGAGATATTCCACCAAGGAACTGCCAGAAACTGATGAAGCCATTGCCCAATGGTGCAAAGATAGATTTTTGGCTAAGGTTAGAATTTATTTTTCCTTGTCTTTTATAATTAGAATTTATTGTTTTGAGCTGTCTTCGTTTTTCAAGCTTTCGCTTCATTTCAGGATGAATTTCTGGAAAACTTTCAAGCCATTGGAACATTTAAAGAACAAGAAATCAAAGATATCCGCCGCCGGTCATTGAGCTCAGTAGTTGTAAGTCATCAACTACTCATTTTGAAATTGATTTTGAAGATATAATCATTGTAATTCTTAGCTAATAACTTTCTGATCATTTACAACAGGCTTTCATATTGAATTCATTTTTCATCTCGATCGGGACTTCAATATTATTTAAAAAATATTCCTTGCTATCAACATGGAGAGGATATGCCTTCTTAGCGTTTGGCCTGGCCATTGTCACAGTTGTAATGCACATTTTCATCGAATTCACAAAGCTCCCACCGCAGAAGACAAAAGCCTCTTGTTCGATCTAGTTCTATCCATATAAGAGAATAATAAAGCTTGCTTTCGATGGAAATTTATTTTAAGCTCATGCTCTAATGTAGACAGTACAATAAATTGATGGGGCATGCATGCCCTCTTGGTGAATTGGGTGGCCTGTTTCGATGAACTTATTGCCCCGTTTATAAATTCCGATTACCATTTCCACCTTAATGTCTGATAATTATTTACTTGTGCTAGTTTTTAATCGAGTATTTACTTGTACCCTAATCTGCATTTTCCTTTCTCATTGACAAACCATCAAGTTTGCAGACACAGAATGAACTTGTACTGGCAGGTCATGATGCAGTACAGTAGTTGTGCTTTACAGACATGTTCATATAACAATACTCTAATATAAAACAGCAAAAATCATAATTTTAATCGTACATAAAATATGACTTGATTAATCACTCTAGGACATATTTAATTCGTATAATAAAATTATTACATATTAAATATAAAATAAAAAATTAAACAACTTCAATAACTGTTTATCAAAACGCTTTAATTATTTATTATTTTCAAAGATAACTTAAACAGTATAATTTCATATTAGATCTTAATTAAGGGTTCAAACTCTTACGGGAGAGTGTGTTTTACTTGAATTCGATTTTATGTTTCATAAAATTTCTCCCTTAATAAAAAACAGGACTAAAATGCTATATTTCGAAGAATAATCATGATTTCAGGGAATAGAAGCACAACTTCTCTTCCGCAATTTTTACAGGGAATAAAAGTTCAACTTTTACGGGGAATAAAAATTATAGGACTAAAATGCTATATTTCGAATAATTATGATTACAGGGAATAAAAGCACAATTTTTACAGGGAATAAAAATTATAGGGCTAAAATGCTATAGTTGTATACTAACATGTGAAACGTCACAGAATCTTTCCAGAACCAAAGTACAACTTCTCTTCCGTAACCACTGATGATGTCCTAAAATAATTTATCTTTACGTCATCGTCCCTGCCAAAGACCAAGCTCCAAAATTTTTGAAGTTATCCATTTCCATAACAAACATATTCCTTCCACAAACAAAACAAAAATATAAATAGACTAAAAGTAAGAATGAAGTTAGGAAATCAAGATTCAAGTCAAGCTTGAGTATTTAACACTCTTGATCATTGTTGGATCCGATACGGAATCTGACTCTATTCGAGGGTTTTCTTTTCTGGGTTGTTTTGAGATATTCTTCTGGTTTGAGTATTAGACATGGGTTCTCTGAAGAACCAGGAAGAGATGGACCAAATGAGGGAGGAATGGACAAAGGAGGCAATCTTGTTCGTGAATGGAGTTCGCAAAGTGTTGCCTGATGGCTTCGCTCATATGACTCTGCTTGAGTACCTTAGAGGTAATCGTTTTGATATCTGACTTTTATTTGGTTGATTGGAAAATTTGTGCGGAAGGAAAATAATTGAAAAGGAAGTTTGAATCTTGAACACGGTCAATCTTTTTGAGGTTTAGGATTTATTTTTACTTGTGATTTGAAGTGTATTGAGTTTTTGAAAATTTGTTGAGTTTCCTCAAAAATACCAGAGGAGAAGTAGAAAATTAGATATGTTTGACTAAGTTTGAGATCATGTGGGTAAGCCTTAATCCTTATTCTATTTTTTTTCCCCTTTCTGTAGGCTGCAAAATTGAATAGAAAATTTATGATGTTTTGAATTTTGAGGCCACCGTAACCGAGTTGTATAATTTCAATGAAGATTATGGTTATGTGGGCTCGGCTGAATGAATCAATTCTTATTAATCTAATGACCTGAATTGGATTTATGGAGCGTGTTTATCTGGTTTAGCAGCCATTTTCTTTTTTCAAATATTTTATTGATGTGGCAGAATCTAACTCTGTTCATTGTTCGGCATTATAGATATCGGTCTGACGGGGACAAAACTTGGCTGTGGTGAAGGTGGATGTGGGGCTTGCACTGTGATGGTTTCTCATTACGATAAAACATCGAAGAAATGTGTGTGAGTTCTCTTTCTTTCACTCTCTATCATACTCTCTATCGTGAGTTAAAATTGACATAATCATATCACCGTGGAGAAATTCTTTCAGGCATTATGCTATCAATGCATGCTTGGCTCCGCTGTATTCTGTTGAAGGAATGCACATAATTACAGTGGAGGGAGTTGGAAACCGCAAACACGGCTTGCATCCAGTTCAAGTAATATATGATGCTTTTGATGATTTTTTATTTTGTGATGCCCGACTTATTTTGTTGGTATTAAACATAAATAAATGCCACTGGATTTTGAGAACAGTTAACTCTTCTGGATAAGTTAGTACCTTGTTTTTCAATTTTTAGTTTTTCTTGTTTTAATCATTTTCTGCATAGCAAATATGTGAATGAGATCCCTGCATCTCCATTATACTATGCAGGAATCATTGGCACGCTCTCATGGGTCCCAATGTGGATTTTGCACTCCTGGTTTTATTATGTCAATGTATGTGCTATTAAGGTCTAGTAAGACACCGCCTACTGAGGATGAAATTGAAGAGTCCCTTGCCGGAAATTTATGCCGCTGTACAGGTTACAGGCCAATTGTTGATGCATTTCGGGTTTTTGCTAAAACTGACGATTCACCATACACTAATGTGCCTTCGATGAATCTTAAAGAAGGTGAGTTTGTTTGCCTTTCAACTGGAAAACCCTGTTCATGCAGAATAAAAAGTCATAGCATTACTGACAACCATAAAGAAAGTGTGGCTTGTGGGAAGACTTATGAAGCTGTTTCATACAGTGACATAGATGGAAGTTCATATACTGAAAAAGAGCTTATTTTTCCTCCAGAGCTGTTGTTAAGGAAATTAAATCCTTTAAATTTGAATGGATTTGGAGGGCTTAAGTGGTATCGACCCTTAAAACTTCAACAAGTACTTGAATTAAAGTCAAAATACCCAGATGCAAAGTTATTGGTAGGTAATACTGAGGTTGGGATTGAGATGAGACTGAAGAGAATGCAGTATCAGGTTTTGATTTCCGTTGCTCATGTGCCTGAGCTCAATTTGTTGAGCGTAAAGGATGATGGCTTAGAGATAGGTGCTGCCGTAAGACTGACTGAACTCTTGAAAACTTTTAGAAAGGTTGTAACAGAGCGTCCTGTTCATGAAACATCATCATGCAAGGCTTTTATTGAGCAGATAAAATGGTTTGCTGGTACACAGATTAAAAATGTCGCATCTGTTGGAGGGAATATTTGCACGGCTAGTCCAATATCAGACTTGAACCCTCTTTGGATGGCTTCAAGAGCAAAATTTCGAATCATTGACTGCAAAGGGAACATTAGGACAACCTTGGCTGAAGAATTCTTCCTGGGTTATCGTAAGGTGGATCTAGGAAGTGGTGAAATTTTACTGTCAATATTCTTGCCCTGGACTAGGCCTTCTGAGTATGTGAAGGAATTTAAGCAAGCTCATCGAAGGGATGATGATATTGCAATAGTTAATGCTGGAATGCGCATCTGGCTGGCGGAGAAGGGTGAAGAATTGGTTGTTTCAGAGGCATCAATTGTTTATGGTGGGGTGGCTCCTTGCTCTCTCTCTGCAATAAAAACAAAAGAATCTATTATAGGGAAGAGTTGGACCCAGGGGCTTTTGCAAAGTGCTTTGAAAACCTTACCAACAGATATTATTATTGAAGAAGATGCTCCTGGTGGGATGGTAGATTTTCGAAAATCTTTAACTCTTAGTTTCTTCTTCAAGTTTTTCTTATGGGTTTCTCATCAAATTGATGGGAAGAAATCCATCAAGGAAAGTGTACCGTCAAGTCATTTGTCAGCTATACAATCGTTTCATCGGCCATCAGTTATAGGAAGTCAGGACTATGAAATTACAAAACATGGGACATCTGTGGGCTTCCCTGAGGTTCATCTTTCGGCTAGACTTCAGGTATGTCAATTTGGAGAACTAAGTTCAATGTATCAAACTGTACTTTTGTCTTTTCTGAGATAGCAGAAGTCAATTTGCATTATATTGTTATAATTATAATCATTCTGCATTAATGTTAGGGGTTTTCCATTTGTCTTGAATTTATTTTGTAGAATCTGGTTGAAACTAGTGTGTATGGTTACCTTGACCAAAATCCTGCACGTCCATTGGAGGTTCATTTATATATATATTTTTTGGTCTTGGGTAATTTGTGGATAAGTTAATGTCAGAGTTTTACCACTTGCTTCATAGATGAATGAAAATGTTTACTTAGAGAAAATTAACTGCATAATTTTCTAAAGCATGGGATGTAATGATATGTCAGCAGCTTGATTTTTTTCCCCTTTTTTGGGGTGATTCCTAGTCTCCTGCTTGTAAATTTTTCTTATTTAAAGCATATTTTAAACCATTTTATTGCGAGACTTACCGCATTTTGGTTTAGTAATGGTATCGTGCTTACAATGATATCTTTGTTACGGATGTTATTTTGATTTACTTCTCCCACTGCCATGATTATTTGATATTGTGGACAATGTACACCAATGAGAACTTCTGGATAATCTTCATTGTGCTGTTAGGATTATACTGCCTAGCACTAATCCTAACTTGCACATTTTGATTTAGTTCTTATACTGAGTTTTTCTGTACAGAGTCTCTTCATGACTTAGATGATATAACAACTTCCTGCAGGTTACAGGGGAGGCAGAATATACTGATGATACAGCGGTGCCTCCTAATGGTTTGCATGCTGCATTAGTATTAAGCAGAAAACCTCATGCACGAATACGTTCAATTGATGATTCAGTAGCCAGGTCTTGTCCTGGGTTTGTGGGCATATATTTTTCTGACGATGTGCCTGGTGATAATAAAATTGGGCCAGTTGTTGCAGATGAGGAGCTGTTTGCTTCAGAGTTTGTCACTTGTGTGGGTCAGGTGTGAAACTTTGTCAACTTTACATTCTTGTTTTTGTTTTCTTTAATACTGTGCTTTATAACTGCATGGGGAGGAGTTTTCCAACGTTTAAAAAATGCTATCGAAGGTAAATGTTAAATTTGTCTAAAGTTGTTTCCTTCATTTAACTCAGGACACGTCATTTATTAAATTCTAAAGATGATCCTTAGTATGCAGCAAAATTGATTGACTCCATGGGCAATAATGAATGACACTTACATGTGATGAGTTCTTTAATGTAAACTTTCCATCATTTACATATTATCTGCAGGTTATCGGAGTGGTTGTTGCTGATACGCATGAAAATGCAAAACTAGCCACAAGAAAGGTTCATGTTGAGTATGAAGATCTCCCTCCAATCTTATCGATACAAGAAGCCATTAATGTGAAAAGTTTCCATCCGCATATGGAGAAGTGTCTCAGAAATGGGGATGTGGATAGCTGTTTTCAGTCAGGTCAATGTGACAGAATTATAGAGGGAGAAGTTCAAGTAGGTGGTCAAGAACATTTTTACCTAGAGCCACAGAGCAGTTTTGTTTGGACAGTGGATGGTGGCAATGAAGTTCATATGATTTCTTCCACTCAAGTAAGTTCATTCTGTGAGAGTAGTGGTTAAATGACGGGGGTGAGGCTGAGTACTTGGTTTTAGAGCTCAGCTTGAATAAAGATTTTGAGCTTGAGGCCAATGGGCTTCAAAATTCAGGCTTGAGCTTGGTTCAAAATTCAACCTTCCATGTCTCTCCTTCTTTTCACTTCCTTGCATTCATTCTTGTGGTTTCTGTCTCATATTTTACTGTTTTTAAAACATCCAACAACAATTCGGGGTAGGATTATTCAGTCTTTTACTGGCTGGTTTTGTGATTATTTGATAATTCTGGTCCCATTTTTTGGCAATCTGCTAGAGCTAAGTGATATTCCTAGTTTCTGCACTTTGTCCGAAAAAATTTGAACTTGTCAGATTTTCAAGATTTTTGTTGAGAAATGGCAAACCCTCACAATTTAGATTCCTTAACACTTTGTTCTTAGCTCCTGCCTGATTTCTATGACTAGCCTACGGTAGTTTTCCTATTTGTATGCATAATTCCTGTGTAAACATGATTGTGTTCTTTCTTTTATGCCTCATCTCTCAGAAAGTGCTATGGACAATAATGGTTACTTTATGGTTCTCTAGATTGTTATCTAATTGTCCCAGTATATTTCTGTGTGCAGGCTCCTCAGAAACACCAGAAATATGTTGCTCATGTTTTAGGCCTTCCAATGTCAAAAGTCGTTTGTAAAACCAAAAGAATTGGTGGTGGATTTGGTGGGAAGGAGACAAGATCAGCTTTCCTTGCTGCTGCAGCTGCTGTCCCATCATATTTGTTGAATCGACCAGTGAAAATCACGTTAGACAGAGATGTAGACATGATGATATCTGGGCAACGTCATAGTTTTCTTGCAAAGTACAAGGTATCATTTTATTACTCAAAATTAATCGTAAATCTGGCCATTTAATTACTACACTGTGTCACTGCTTTAATAATCATTAAGATGGTTTCTGCAACATGCAATTTTTTTTTTTACATTTATAATAGGTTGTTAAGTTTCACAGTCCATGGGATAGGCTAACTATTGAATTCCTTTTGAGTTGAGCATCCACGGCAGTATTTTACAGCAGTATTTTTCTTTTGTAATCAAAATCTTTTGACTAATTCAATTCTGTTTAAAATTTATTTAGGTTGGATTTACAAATGAGGGAAAAGTGCTGGCGCTGGATCTTGAAATCTACAATAATGCTGGAAATTCACTTGACCTATCTCTTGCTGTCCTTGAACGTGCTATGTTCCACTCAGACAATGTCTATGAGATACCAAATGTTAGGATTGTGGGAAAGGTCTGCTTCACGAATTTCCCGAGCAATACTGCATTCCGAGGATTTGGTGGTCCTCAAGGTATGCTTATAACTGAAAATTGGATTCAAAGAATTGCGTCAGAACTTGGAAAAAGCCCAGAAGAGATTAAAGTAAGTTATACAATCTTGTTAATCTATTATTCATGTGATTGCTGCTGCCTTTAACCTTTATGTATATAGTTCAACTACTGATTTTTCTTTTTCTTTTTTTAATTGAATTGTTTTCAGGAAATTAACTTCCAAGGTGAAGGATCAATTTTGCATTATGGTCAGCAACTTCAACACTGCACGCTGCCCCAACTCTGGAAGGAACTGAAATTAAACTGTGACTTTTTGAATGCCCGCAAAGAAGCTGACAAATTTAATCAGAACAATCGGTGGAGGAAACGTGGTGTTGCAATGGTGCCTACAAAATTTGGCATATCCTTTACACTGAAGCTCATGAACCAGGTAATGTTGACACCATGTAAATACAGTTAGTTCTGCAGTGATTTCCTTTCATTTGGTCGAGTCATTTGTCAGAATGCCTTTACTTTTTCGCATTTCTTTCTTTTGCATTATCAGGCTTGTTAACAATTTGGCCACTATATTATAGCTATGTTTCTTTACTTGACATTTCTGATCTGGAATTATATACATGTTAATTGGAATCCTGATTGGTATTCCCATCTTCTTAATGGCTGTAGGCAGGTGCTCTTGTTCATGTATACACGGATGGTACTGTTTTGGTTACACACGGAGGTGTTGAGATGGGACAAGGTTTGCATACAAAAGTTGCTCAAGTTGCTGCGTCGGCTTTCAATATCCCTCTCAGTTCTGTCTTTGTATCAGAGACAAGCACTGACAAGGTAATAGAGCAATAATCAAAGACGTGGCCCATAGACTAATGTGCTTGAAAGTAGAATGATTTTATGAAGACGCTGTCTAGGCCAATTTCTTGAAAACTTTGACACAAAATCTGTGTCGTCCCTTCTCTTGTTGGTTCTTTAGACCTTCACACCACCATTATAAACTGCTTGAGTTTTTCCACAGTCGTTCACAAGTATGGCTGTAAGATAGCTATTGTTAAGAAAATGGTGAACTAATAGATAAAGTTGAGAGTTAGCATTGGCATCAATATAGGAAATATGATTGTTTTTTGTTTAAATCTTAAAATTTCTGTTCTCTGCAACTGAACAGTACCAAACACCTTTGAATGTGAAAGCCATAATCAAGAAATACTTGGATAGAATTTTGAGAAAGTACTGAAAGTTTATTGCTGTAATTGGTTACAGTGTATGTTGTCTATCCCTTTCTAACATCTATCTTCAATTGCCATCTGACAGCTGTAGATGGTTTTCAAATAACATAATTCTCTGATGCACTTTTTAATGCTTGCATCAAAAAGTACAAGTGGATCTTGTTTTATTTGTATTTTTTTTTCATTTTGTGTTATAAACTCATTGAGATTGAGATAATCTTTACCTTTGATTAATTTCTGGTAACTTGTAAATAGTCAGATTGTAGATGCCTATACTTGTATGTGGTTGTATTCACATTTGCCACTAAATTAGGTTCCTAATGCATCACCAACAGCAGCTTCTGCAAGTTCTGATATGTATGGAGCTGCAGTTTTGGATGCATGTGAGCAGATTAAAGCTCGGATGGAACCCATCGCTTCTAAACATAATTTCAGCTCATTTGCTGAGGTACTCATCTTACTTGTTCTTTTCAGATAACTTCATGTTTCTTCTGAGAGTAGTAACTCATTTAGTTATTTTCAGCTGCGAAATACTAAATAAAATATCGTGTTTTACAATATTCTCAGCTTGCAAGTGCATGTTATGTACAACGGATCGACCTTTCCGCTCATGGATTTTACATTACCCCCGAGATTGGCTTTGATTGGACAACTGGTAAAGGAAACCCATTCAGGTATTTCACCTATGGCGCTGCGTTTGCCGAGGTTGAAATTGACACATTGACTGGAGATTTCCATACCAGGACAGCAAATGTTATGTTGGATCTTGGATATTCATTGAATCCAGCCATTGATATTGGACAGGTTCTTTTTCTTCTCCACTTTTATTTTTCCATTGATCTGAACTTCATAAAACTTCACGAGTTAATGTGATTTGTTCATTAAATGCTTTTGTTCGGAACATAGTGATCCGTTACAATGCAGTATCTCTTATTTCTTTTGTACTTATACTTAATTCAGATTGAAGGGGCTTTTATACAAGGTCTGGGTTGGGTAGCCTTGGAGGAACTGAAGTGGGGAGATGCAGCTCACAGGTGGATTCCACCTGGCTGCTTGTACACAACCGGGCCTGGAAGTTACAAAATTCCTTCCATAAATGACGTCCCATTCAAATTCAATGTTTCAATTTTGAAGGTATATACATGTTACCAGCTGCTATACTTGGTGCACTTGAATGCCCTGCAAGTAAGAATTTTAGATTATACCTTTTGGTACTTTGTTTTGTCTAAGACTATAATAACCACAAACAAATGTTAAGGTATGGGTGTGTTTGGTCACGTTGTCTAACTGGTGTTTTCCAAAACTATTTGCGAAAACAAAGATGATTTTTTAAAGATGGTGCTCTTAAGAATGAAAAATGTGTTCAGTAGAAGTTTTCTAAAACTGAAAACAGTAAAAGCTTGCTATCAAACAGCTACTAAATGAAATGAGGTTGGCTGATGAAATTCTGGGTGCCTTTATAGGCATCAGAAGTCGAAAGAATGTTTGATAAAAGTGATGCAAGGTAAAAAGATGGTTGTATTTCAATATCTTCATAGAACGTGTGGAAATGATTTTTGAGTCAGATCAGGACACTGTAGACAGCTACCAGAAGGTGAACTAGAAAGCTTCAATTTATTTGCTTTAAAGGAACATGTGTATCAACTACCAGATGTATTTTCGCTGGATGAGACATATTGCTTGATCTTAATTCTCCCAATTAAACCATTCGTTACTGTTTATCGTTCATTACATGAAATCTGGACTGTTCTGCATTCTAACGTTTTTTATCCATTGATCTACAGGGTCATCCAAATGTTAAGGCCATCCATTCATCCAAAGCTGTTGGTGAGCCTCCATTTTTTCTGGCTTCAGCTGTCTTCTTTGCCATCAAAGATGCCATTATAGCTGCTAGAGCTGAAGCGGGGCATAACGAGTGGTTTCCTCTTGATAATCCGGCAACACCTGAACGGATCAGAATGGCTTGTTTGGATGAATTTACTACGCCGTTTGTAAACTCTGATTATCGTCCCAAACTTAGTGTTTGATTACCCGCTTAGTTGCCAGACCAATAATTTGTTCGTACCATAATTTGCATATTTTGAACACGCTGCTCTACATTCTCACTGGTAATAATAGTCACTTTGCCAACATGAAATCAACATGGCTTGAATTAGCAATGTGTATTTGCAAATTTAGAACTTGTGGCATTGCAAAGCAAATTATGGTGTGGATTTTTTTTATGATATATATAAATATATATATTAATTTTATATAATTTTTATTTTAATTTTTAATTATTAAATTAATATATTTTTAATAATTAAAATTAAATTTAATTTGAATAATTAATATATTATAATTAATGTACTTATAAAATATAATTTGTATTATTTAATATGATTAATTTAATAGTATAGTGTAAGAAATTGAGTGAAAAAAATTAAGTATGTGCGCGCGTAAAAGTTAAATATTGCAAGAATTGTATACCTAATTTAATGGGTTTTTTTTTTTTTTTTCTGGAAAGAAAAGAAAAATTATATCATGAGTTGGCATGCTATAATATTAATTATGTATGTAAAATCGAATAAAGCACAATAGCAATAACCATAAAATCATTACAGCAAGCTTTCTAGCGTAGGTTTATTTTCTTCATTAATTTTGGTTTAGACGCGTTCCAAAAAATTTGTACAATCAAGTCAAATTGTTACTTTATTTCTCAGTTCGTTATTTCATGCATGCATATACTTGTGAATAATATATTTTCCTTAACGCAATTTCTTATGGCCGTTCTTCTATGCAGTCAAGTAATAACTTGCAGATAACAATACCAATAAATCTTTTATTGGAGCACATGAATCCTCGGATTTATTACTTCATAAATATTTGGATGCCTTAAACAGACGTGAAACAAATATGATTGATTTAGCATAAACAAAACAAATACAATTTATTGATCCAAGACAAGGAAAAAAAAAGAAAAAAAAAATCAAAAGCATCGCATGCCATCATTCTAAAGCATCAAGAGCCTTCTTTGAGAAAGAGATTTGCATGCATAGCGACTAGAAACCATCCATTTGCTTTTCGCAGAGCATATATAGTTAATCCCACTTGCTCCGGGAATAAATGGTGACTTGTTTAGTAAGCCTTCGAGGGTGGTGGTGGTGATTTGTAATAGTATGGAGGAGGAGGTGAGGGTAATGGCGGGGGAGGAGACTTGTAGTAGTAAGGTGGTGGAGGTGATGGGGATGGAGGCGGTGGGGGCTTGTAGATGTAAGGAGGAGGAGGTGATGGAGATGGTGGTGGGGGTGACTTATTAAAG